>JAPYMA010000724.1:0-34673 GCA_035041965.1 Anisakis pegreffii | reverse complement strand
GATGGATGGATGGATGGATGGATGGATGGATGGATGGATAGATGGATGGATGGATGGATGGATGGATGGATGGATGGATGGATGGATGGATGGATGGATGGATGGATGGATGGATGGATGGATGGATGGATGGATGGATGGATGGATGGATGGATGGATGGATGGATGGATGGATGGATGGATGGATGGATGGATGGATGGATGGATGGATGGATGGATGGATGGATGGATGGATGGATGGATGGATGGATGGATGGATGGATGGATGGATGGATGGATGGATGGATGGATGGATGGATGGATGGATGGATGGATGGATGGATGGATGGATGGATGGATGGATGGATGGATGGATGGATGGATGGATGGATGGATGGATGGATGGATGGATGGATGGATGGATGGATGGATGGATGGATGGATGGATGGATGGATGGATGGATGGATGGATGGATGGATGGATGGATGGATGGATGGATGGATGGATGAATGGATGGATGGATGGATGGATGGATGAACGACTGAATAGAAGGCAGAAACTGATTATTCAAAAATGCATGAAGAATACTGCTTTCACTGCTGTTGCTATTGCTTCAATGAATGAACTATGTTTAACTATCATCGTAGTCTCCTAACAAAAGGAATAGATAGCTTAAGTAGGCCGCACTAGAAGATAAGTAAGTAGCTAAGCTATAAAATGCACTCGTCATGGTACCGACAGGCCGAGTAGTCTCTATGTAAAAACTACAACCCAAGTCCAAATAGACTAACAACAAAAGCAGCCAAGCAGCTTAAGTTAATCTTTAGAAACTCTCATTCATCGTCAACACCAACAATGTGGCTAAGATGTTCAGTTAATACCCACTTTAGTGTTGTAGTTAGGTGGCTGGGTTGACAGACCACTTGTATTCAGCTCTTTGAAAAAGTTTCAGTTCAAATCAGTGCTACTCGTTTCTATTCATTCATCTACCTTGTATTTTATTCGTTTATTCATTCGATTCACTTCATGCTTTATTCAACATCTCAGATTCTTTCTCTGCTCTCTTCTCTTCTCGTCGAAAACAAAATCATTATTATGATCATCATATCATCAACACACAGCCATGTCACTTCAGTCACTTACTCATCAAAACAAATCAAAATTATCGGAATAACCACAATAATAGCAACAAAGCAATAACAAAACCCAAAAACACTCTATATATACACACATAATCATAATGCCCCTAATTCATTCGCCGTGCTAATTCATACTTTTACTCATGTTCAATCATCCCCATAAAATGTGTATTCATCGTGTATCCTAACCAATAAATGAATCCTACCAAGCAGCTGCCATGCTGTTCATTCATTTCTCCTAGTCCTTTTCATTCATATGCTGTGCAGATACTTGGAGGATCGTATACTTATGCTCTCCAATCCATTCAGAATATACCCAGAAGAATAACAGCACTCATCCTGTTGTGTTTCATTGCTCTACTCTAGCCAGTTTAGTAATACATTCTCTAAAGAAACAACACATACATAGACAGAAACGAATGCATGCCTTCAATTCCTGCTCACAACGGTCCTGCTTATGCTCGTACTCCTGCTCTTGCTTCAAGTCCTTTCTTTATATGGAGCTATTTAACATAACGTAAACATTCTTCAGGATGCATTAGCACGAATGCTGTCTATGTATATACATATATTTATATACATTCGTCTGTCTCTACTGCCTCCTTGCCTAATATATCATCTTAGTGTACTGAGCATTATCTACGAGTATATTTATATGCATAATATACTTGTGCATATATCCAAAAGTGAATACATACATGAAAATATCTCGGAAACAGAATAAATCCCGTCTGAAACTTGCGAAACAATTACACATTTACATCACATCACATTTGAAAGACGACCGCTTAAGAGCTTTAGCACATAAATGTGCATAACAGCAATAAATATTCTTTGAAAAGGACCAAGCAACGGCTGAAAGGGAAGTGGACAATTATTACTGTTGTTGCTTGCTTTCTTAAATGAATGTCTTTTTACTCAAATAACTGATCCAAAAAATGTGGGACACGTCAATTTCAAGTTATTGTTCAACCGAGCCAAATGATTACTTCAATTCGTAACTTATTGCTGCTTTTTTTTTCAACTACTTTCTACATAATCAATTCATTCCGTTTCTCCTATGCGTTCAGATTTCGTTTCGTACAAATCACAGTACGTGCAAACCATGTCAAATATTGAAATTCTCATATTTATTATCATTGTTATTGCGACTAGCATCGTTGGTGCTGACGGCGCTTATTGAGCAAGTAATCAACCGATGAAATTAAGAAGATTAGCAAACTAAAGGATGATGATGTTGAAAATTGAATGGAAAAAAACAGATCATCAGATTATGAAAAAAAAAACAGATCATCGAGACTCGCTTACAAGATACGTGAATACGCAGATCCATAATGGTGGGATGGATACGTTCGAAATGCAAACAAATTGAATTATAAAAATGATATAAATTATCATCATGTAAATATGCTTACTCAGCATGCGAGCAAACTTAAATGGTTTAATTCAATCAATGTTTCTTGTATATCAACTATTGTTCGGAATCTGGGTCAAGCCCTTCCCCCCCTCTCAGCAAAAATCCATCCACGGTATGAATCATTACGACAAGTCGCGGAGTATCTACTCCTTCACTAGGGTCCCCCGTGAAACGCAGATAAGAAGAGTGACAGTAATTCGCTGTCATAACTCACGAGTGATTTTTTTAATTACAAAAAACATTGCAAGTAAGTGTTATAAGCAGTAACGCCCAAGCTTCATCAAAAAATATTGCAATAACAGTCAATAGCCGAAGCTGAGACCTAAATGACAAGTTTCTTTCCGGAGTTGAAGTGAATCAAATTTTGGCGATGAAGATGGAGCCACAGCCGAAAATTTTGAGCATACGGAATCAGAGCTGGAGCTTGAGTCGTTTCAGTACCTCAGAACTAAAATTGAGTCAATTGTTTTTTCAAATTTGGACATCATTAGTTATAAGTCTTCACTAAAATTATTAATAACAATGAAATTTTAATAATAGCAATGATGAAGAAAGAGCAGAACAAATAAAGTCGATTCTGATTTTCTAAGCCGTACAGTGAGCACTGATCTACCTTTCCAGTTCATCTCCAACCGCAAATCAATTGCTTCAATTGCACTGACTACTCCAAGGCGTACATCTCAATGATAAAATAATCAGATTGTTTGCCCTCTTACGATGACTATTCGCTCTTCTTCGATGGAAAATCTAAATGCTTTATCGCAGTAACCCAACTCTTACAATAGCTTGCGTTACCACGATCGATACCATTCGATGGGGCTTAACGATCTCTGCAAAGGCTCACAAGTGGAGCATCCAACCGGTGATTGGTATCCTCTGGGTCTAATTCTCGTTCGCAGGCGAAAATTTTGTTCGAAACTGAGTGATGTACCAATATCGATAATAATACAATCAATAATAGTAAACGAAAGTAATTTCAAGAAAATATATCGAGCTGAACAGCGATTTCTTGCGTAATTAATGATTGCTAGTCTTGAATCACTGCGCTATTATACTTGCGGACAGCAGAGAGGATAAAATATGACAGATGGATAAACAGATTGAAACAAAGGTATAAAGGTACTGGTTTAGAAACAGACTGGAGAAGGGATGAGGCGACGAAAAAAACGATGGCGAGAAGGAGTTCAGAAGATGTGGTGTACCTGGGTATAAGAAGGAATAAATACAAGGAATGAATCTCCTTGAATTATTCTCGCTTCAAATCGAGCAAGCATAATAATCAACCATTTTTAAAAGACGTTAGTGGATAATCCATCTTTGGGTTCAGTAAAAACCATTCACAATTATATTTTATATATATTTATGAGCAGGATATAGGTGCACATGCAAACGCTTACGTATAATACTTAATACATTTATCAATTTATATACATTTTATACGCTTGGTAATTATTATATTTATGAAAAATTTGTACGTATACTAAGATCATTCTCAGTGTTAATATCATTATTATTATCACTATTACGAGCAGTACATCATTTATACGACAATAATATCGATCTTGTTGACTAGCTATGCAATTTAAAATATATTGCTTAAATGATAAATGATGGATAAATATTTTATTAAAGACATTCCACTGAACACACACAACAATTAACAATAGGATCATTTTAAATGTTTAACAAAAATCATTGTTAAATTCTCATTATTCCTTTACATCTACGTATTCCATGACCATTTTCTACAATAACTTTAAAAAACGTTTGCGTCAAGAAGAAATTTTATTTGAAGAGGATGATCGAAGATTATCATGATATTGGATTAATCAATTTTGAAACGTTATTGTCATTTTTACCTGCCTACTCGCTTACCTACCCACCTCTAATTATCAAAAGACCATCTAATAATTCCTATAAAATGAAAGTTTTCCTTACAAGAACAAATTACTGTTACTATTGCCGTATATATATATATATATATATATATATATATATATATATATATATATATATATATATATATATATATATATATATATATATATATATATATATATATATATATAAGCAACACGGAAGTTGTCAGCAACATTTCGCCCATGACGCTATTACTTATAGAAAGCGGTGAAAAGTATGAGAATGAAAAAAAAACGGTTGAATGTTAGAAATGAGATGAGATAAATTCATCGGAAGAAGATAAAGAAGGAGGAGGGCAAAACGACGAGAAGTTCATTTACTCATTTATGAGATGAACAAATCTATGTGAGCATGCAAATAAATGAGATGTCAAAAACAAAACTATGTAAGTCGACGGATAAGCTAGATGCTCTCTGAACTTTACTGCTAATTCTAGCGCTGCTAGTGTTGAACTTGCTCGAGATTGAAGTTATCAAGCAAGCCATCATCGTTCAACAACGACGAACAAAAAGTAAACTTCGCTGACAAACATTCAACACAAAAACCATAAAACATAAAAGTTTCGAGTCAACAAGAAAATAAAAAAAATCCAATCAAGGTTTTCTAATCTCGACTCTTGGTCAGTTCAAATGAAAATCCACTAGAAATAAATCATTTCATAACAACTCATTAATGATGACTTAAAAAATGTTACTTTAATCAAACATTCGATAAGGACAGATCATATTTTTCACACTGTACAATTATCCGATTCAACAACAAAGTCGACATTATCCGGCTGACTGTGTAAAGCCTAATTACCGTTTTCACTTTATCTTACCCTCAACATAAGCCCTCTGAAAAGCGTTTCGACATTTGGTATCGTTGAAAGAGTGCCGAATATTGCTCAATGAATGAAAGTCAAGAGATTGGGCAAAAATGTAACCGTAAGGCTAGGGCCAATCGTAAGTGCAAATCTAATTGTTGGCCTAAGGCTGAAATTCTGAATTTTTCAGCCATCCGCGAACATCTATCTCCACATCTTCGCTGAATAATAAATCCGACGACCACCCATGATCGAAACTGCTCTTCATCCATTTACACATCTATCTGACTGCATTAATTTCGATTTGTGTTCCACATCCATTCTCCTGCTTCATGAGATCTACTCAAAGTGAGCGAACCAAAATTTTTTCCGCAACTTCACTCTAATTAGAAACATTTTCACTTTCCGCGAATATCAACGTATTTCTCAGAAAACATCGTTCAAGTCAATCCAATGTCATGAAAATAATCATAATACGACATGAATTTCAATCATAATAGCCTCTAAGCAATGCATTCAACGAATTAATCTTATGGCTAATAATAACGATACAAGTGGTGACGCAATGAGATATCATTTGCTTATAACTGAAATATAGCATGCTTCCAATTAATATAGTAACCATCCATATTCCATAACATCCAGCTGAATTAACATAATGCTGATTATCGAAAATGATAAGTAAGATGAATTAATTAATCAACGTGCTAAAAATTAAAAAACTGTAAGTATTCGAAATAACCGGCAATAGCGACAACAACATCAGTGAACAGGTGAGCAGAATAATAGAACAATTACAGGCCATGTTAATGATATTGGTACACCACTCGCTTTCAAGCAAAACTCTCCTCCGCGAACGGGAATCGAACCCGCGACGTACTGGTTGGGGCTCTACCCCTGAGCTTCGATTCCCGTTCGCGGAGGAAAATTTTGCTCGAAACCGAGTGGTGTATCAATATCATTAATGTTTTGAGCCTGAGTCAAGTCATGATCCGGCTTGTATCTATTATCTAATTATCTGTTATTATAGGCCATGTTGTTTACAGATAAAGATATACCTAGATAAGGAAAGACCACATATCAGTGTAAGTAGAGACGGATGTCTTCATCCATCAGTTTCTATTTAGCTATCCGTGAAGTCAATAAACAGAATTATAGTTAATGTTTGACGAAGTAGCAAAATGGTATTAGTATGGAGATAGATTGTTGCTTTTCGCAATGAATACAAATGACAAGTTTTGTTTAACGACTCCCCAAGGCTTTTTATTCATTCATTCATTGATAAACTGATGATAGATAGATGTATTACATGTTGGTAGTAGATGGTTGGATGAATTAAGAGATATCTGCAATGAAAATGTATACATATACTGATGCATGAACAAACAAATACACTCCGGATAATAAATTTTAGACAGTCGATTATATTAGTTCGTTTGGATTAATATACACATAAACATATATATGTATGTAACTGCTTGATTATTAAAGCTCAGCTGTATTTGACTGCACATTACTTTTTCGGTCATTTCAATCCATCATTAAATTCTTGTTTTATGTCCTATTTTCATTTTATAACATATCTACACTATATACAATATGTCTCCTACAAGATCGGTTCTTTTGAGATTAACTCGCATGCTTATTACACTCGTTATGTTTTAATTTATTTTCGAGTCAAACTTGAACTTAAAAATATTATCAATCATTTTTTATTGCCTTACTGTGATTAGGAAAAGCAAATCTGAACGGTCATTGAGATAGGTAAGAAATTTATTCAACGATTCACAGATGCTGCATAGAATCAAAGGAGAAGACGAAACGAAGTGAATGGAACAAAAACGAAACTGAATGAGCTGTAAAAATTTCAAACATGCTTATCATCATAACTTGTGTCTATACGCATGAAACTGATAAATTTTTTTGCTTTACATTGGTTGAGTTCTTGGGATGTCAAAAGATTCGAATGGACGTATCAATTGGAATAAGATTGTGCAATCAACGACTGATACTAATATATGAGTGCAAGGAATGTATTATGATGAAAGTGGTGAAGGTATTCATCAGCGACGTATCGAAGACAATGAAGACAAAATGTTTCGATAATCGTGGTGATTCGAAGGAATTTCACATTATCTGCATTACAGTTTGTGAAATTCGCAAAATAAACTATCCTTTCGCTGCTGTTGTTGCTGCCTAATAAAATCGTCAGTGAATATACATCATAATGAAAATGAGTATCATTATCAAGGGAATTCAGCACGCAACAACGATTGCATTTAGATAAGATGCACGTAAGCTGTTAGGCTTTTATCGCAAATCTGTGAAATGACACTGAATGGAAAATGCGCCGCTCACATGCAAAGAGAGATGGATGAATAAATGAGAGATGACGATTATTAAAGGGATGCGAGGGAAAAAATTGTTCAAGCATAACTGCCAACCTCTGAGGACACAACTTGCGGCGTCCCTTTTTGAATTTAAGGCCAAATTCAGCAACAGCATTCACTGTCCTGCATTCCTCCTTCTATATTATCATCATCATCATTATGATGTTTTCGAGCGCTTTCTCTACAACTGAAAAGCACTTATGAGTAGAAAGCAGCAACCAGTCGTCGTCACGAAAAATTGATGCCAAAGTTTATTTTTGAGATGCTTGACCACCGTGAATGTCGACGGTACACGATACGAACCACGAACATTTTCCATTCCGATAACACCAAAACGAGGCTCGCAAAGCGAAAAACATAGCAGCTTATGTACGCACATAAAGCAATATGAATGAATGTGTGCTGATATAATGTGGATTTAATTTTTTAAAATCGCAACTAGCTATTATAATGGCACATAGTCACTCCATTTTCATACATGAGCATTCATGAGACAATTGTTTGAATTCAAGTCAAAATAGTCTATGAAACTATTTTTTGGCAATATTATCGGTTGAGAGCACTCAGCTGTATCGAAATGGTGAATTGCGAAAGTAACAGAGGAGCACTAACTAGACACAGTTCTATCTCAGTCACTTTAACGAACATTGTTGCTATAACTAATAATTGAATGGTGGATTAACTGCGAGTGCTAACTGTTTGTGACTATTGACTAGCTGCATGAATTCAAAATTCGCTAAACCTCAGAAGTAGGAAATGAATCGGTGAATGTTTATCGTGGTGGCATAATCGAAAATTCATGTAATAATTTGCAATGTCAACAAAATGAATATATTCAAAAAATACCATCAACAACAGCAACAATAATAATACTAATAATAACAATAACACCATTAAACAATAAACAACAATTTTCAAATTTAATAAATGAAAAACTTCATAAATTTGATTTTTCTCTTCAATTACATTTCGTTCATCATCTTTTTTTTCCATTACAGAACTAGTTTTTGTGTTCTATTCGTTCGCATTCATTTGCACCAATAATGGCTATCGAATAGTGGTGGTAATTTAATTTTGATTCGATTTGAGTCGACTCGAAAGATGTTCAAGTCAATACAACAATTTTCGTGTACGTAAGGTGAAGGAAAACAAAAGGTGCAATTTTAATTATTCACTGAATTACAGTCAGTTAAGCAAGAAGGTTGCCTGTCGCATCGTCTGCATCAGCACATCATTCATATAATTTGTTTCTTCACTTGATAAGTTTATTGATGCTAATGAATGAGCTATGGTGACGTTTTTGTTTATATTGATAATAATAATAATGATTATGATGATAACAATAATACCATAGCGTTGATGTTAACAATAATCACGTCACATAACATGATGTCACATCAAAAGTTCATTAATCCATTCATTTGTTCATTATTGTTACCTATTCACTGATATTATATCATCACATCTTAGTAAACGTATCACATAAAAGCATCCGTATGCATACACTGAAATTCATACAGAATCAGGAGCATATACCGCTATTGTTCGTGATTATTGTTTATGATACGCTTATGCTTATGATAAGTTAAATGTGCGAGAGCCCGACGATGCTATCCTATTCTCGTCCGAAAAGTACTATGAATTGTAAAGTTGAAAAAAAAAAACAACTAGAGAAATTACTCATTTAGCTGTGGTAGCTAAATGAAGTTATTTGTGCTGTACTGATGAATTAATAATTGATTGGTTCGTTTATTTTTTTATCTCATTGCTTTGCTTTATCATTGCTCAAAAGTTTCATTTTGCATCTCATCATCATACCATGCTGAGTAACGCTTATTTTGTTTCGTATCGCTTCGTTTGGTTCGGTTTGGTTGTCTGTTTATTCGCTCTCATTCGTTGAAGTTTCAAAATGAAAAAATAAACAGAATCACTCGTTTGGACGAAATCACCTCAATTATTCATCACCACATCCTCATTCTCTACCGACAATAACACGCTCCATCAATTGCTGACGTTGATGCGATTGCTGCTGTTCCATTTTAGCATCCACATAAATTTCCAAAATTTTTCCTCCGATTTTCAGTCATTTGTGTCGTAGTGTTCGTCAATAATTGAATAAATAAATTCTAAATACATATGTACATAGATGAATAATAAATCTTACGTGCAATGTGCAGTCATCGTTCTCATTATTTTTGATACCTCTACCTTTATTTGCATCTATCAAACTATACTTATATTTACTCAAAATTGCAAACAGCTCTACACTCAAATACAGCCAGTCAGCCGGCAATCAACACCAGCTAGCCAACTTTCGCTCAGACATTCATTGCATTACAAAACGCACCTCAACGCCAAATCAAACGATCCTTCGCTCTATTTCATTGATATTATTATTATCACTATTATTATAATTATTTCTTATTACTAATGTTATTTATCATTATAATTAATATTAATTGACATTGTCGCTACTTATCACATATCAAAGTATAAATCGAAAAAATTTTCTCGCCTCTTTCTTTATTTCCTTCTTTCAACAGGTGTTTTGATTGCATCGGATCAGATCGACATTCTATGGCCCCAAACAACCGGGAGAATGTTGTGGTTGGAAGTGCTGCGAGGAGTGCTAATCGATTCTCAAAAGACAGCAATTATGACAAGAATCGTCATCATTCGTCGCAATCGCAAAACTCTGATTGGTGGTCATACTCATCGAATGCAAATGCATCATCAACAACAGGAGCATTCATTTACAGTGACTCGGTGAAAGAGCTTGATGAACAATTAGCAAAAGTTCGTCAATCACCATCCAAGGTTAATTAATAAAGGCAGTCATTCACAACACTATTCAATATTACATCCGAAACAATATTCAATTTTAAGATTGTTCCATGGGAGAAGCTTCTACAAGATTGACTCCCTCTAAGATTTTGAGAAGATTCAGACTGATAAATGAAATTACGAGAACGACATTGTTGATACTCATGGCAATTTACGAAGATTTGGTCATCAATTAAGAACTTCTTCGATAAAATTTTCGACTGTGTAATCGAATAACAACAATAGCAGATTTCGATGACCTTTTAAAGGGCTTTTAAAAGGTGATAGCAAGTACACACTTTGTTTTACCTTAAATTCAGTGTTTTTTAAAGATACAACAGAGGAAAGCAATTAACTTAACTGTTTCTTGTCACTGATGTTGGCATAATACTTTCTAATAACGATGAATATGGTTGCGATGAACAACATATCAATATTCTACCCCTGCTGGCTGCTGTTTTCATTTAAGACTTGCATGTACAAAGCGAAATTTGCTTTTGCTCTTTCCATACGTGCCATTTATGATACCCAGTCAAACTGCCTAAAGACATTTTGTCTAACGACAGTTTGCCAAACGTACAGTCTGCCTAATGGACAATTTGCCTAACGGACAGTTTGCCTAACTTACGGTTTTTTGATGGATATTTCGCCTAATAAGCAAACTGTTCCTTACATAAACTGTCCGTTAGGCAATGTGTCTTTAGGCAAGTTGTCGTTGGGCAAAATGTCGTTAGGCAGATTGACCGGTCACGGCCATTTATGATCATTGTCAGCAAGTTTGTCATTCTGCCACAACGCACCATTTTCACGCCGAATTGCCATTTCCTGACACAACCCTCCTCATTTCTCCGGGTTTGGGACCAGCACGAAAGGTTACTAGCCAAAAAAGGCAACGACTGTCCCCTTCCGGGACTGAGTTTAAAAAGAATCTCTTTGGTCAATAATTGCAATTTCAGATTCTTCACAATGGGAAGAACTTCACCATTTTTGTGGATATGAGTCGCTTTTATCCAGAACAGATAGAGGTAAGCCAAATATTCATATTAATAGAGATACTTCAAAAAATATTACAGAAAATATCAGTGATCATTCAAAAATTTTTTGAAGATTATCGTCGCTGGAAAACGCCTAACTGTTCGAGCTACATCGACGGTATACCTTGATGAGAAGCATTCAGTTGATAAGATATTTATTCGTAAATTCATTCTCAGTTCAGAAATTCTCATCGAAACTATCACAACAGATTTAACGAGGTGAGATGAAATGTCAGTAACGGTTATCACCCCTCTAATAGTTCAATAACAAAGCATTAGTAATACTAGTTCATGTTTTCAGCCTAAACCCAGTAACATTATCATCAGTAGTAGCAACCCATATTATCGATATTACTACATCATATTACAAGGAATGTTCGTCGATATGATCATCATTACTCATTCGTATCGAAAGCACTTAAATTATGAATAATAATGTTAATAATAATAATAATAATAATAATAATATCAGTAAAACACTAACGGCAGTGCTGGACAAGAGTGAATAAGGATAAAACCTAGATATTAGATAATAATTTATACAAGTAAACGCATTCAAAATTCTCGACAACTACTCACAACATAAATGATACTGGAATCTCGTACAACCTTTCGAATTTGCGCATTTTGATCGATTGATAGATAACTTAAATGCATAGAGATGGAACGATTGAATGCAATATTACAATGTAATCAAATACACGTTCGCTTTCATAGAGCACTTTAACTAACGAACATACCGCTGAAATCAGTCAGTTCTCCTGATACTAACAAGAAGGATGAAGACAAAAATATCCACCTAACGAATCCTTAATCCATAACGCTTGAATTTGTACACATCTAGAATTCGAATAACTTATTGTTTTCAGATAATTATTTATGAATTCAAGTCAACATCAAGTCGAAGTTTTGGATGTCTGAAAAATGCAATGATGTCTAACTGTGGAAAAACCTTTCCTTAATACAGCTCTACATTTGCAAAAAAGAATAAAATATATATTTCAGATTGTATATGCTGACAATAAATGGAAAACTAAACCAGTAGAAGTCTTCGATGATGAAGATTATTAAAATATCAAAAATACATGATAATGATGATGAGTAATTTACAAAATTTTCCCCTAACTCTTTCAGTCTTATCAGCTAATGCATTATACCACAATCATGAACAATGCGCACCGAATTCGTGGTTGTGAAATACCTATAATCCAGTCTTGAATATCATCCCTTGCTTCTTCCATAATCACTGGCAAACGATTCCTTTTTTTGGATTTTCCATTTATTCATTTCAATCCTTCATCGTTTCTAAACATCCCTTACAATCTACAACACTAAAACGATAGTACAAACATACGTTGGACGTTATTCATAGTCCGCTTCGTACCCACATCTCACCTTGGGCATATCCACAATTACCCACATTCGTTGGGCATTTTATAGCGAGTTTTACATATTATTTTTGGTGAATCATTTATTTATTAACATTTATTCGTCCGAATTCCAGTTGTTTTTTTCGTTATTTATTCAATTATTTATTTATCTATTCATTAACTTAACCAACAATATTATACCATACCAGATATTTTGATTGATCTAATTTTACAATTAATTACTTTCGTCAATAAATTAACATTTTTATATGACTATAATCATATATTATCCGATTATGTGACGCATTTCTTGTTCGTTCTCTTTCCAGTGTCACTTTGTTGCTGCCATTTTATTATTACTACTTTATTATTATTACTGTTAACTGTTATTATTATCATTATCAAAAATGTTTTCCCTTCACCGAAAATTCAGCTGAAAGAAACAAATGAGTAGTAGCATGAAGGCGCATCAACATCGGAGTTAATATTTCCTATTCTAATCCGGGTCAGCCTAATTAATTCGATAAACAAGAAAGTCTGAGTGTCATCTTCACCTGTCTCAATTAGATATAAATATTCATAAAATGTTCATCAAATGCAAACCCAAATAAATGGATGTAAGAATGTTAATGACGATACTGATAATAACGGTGATGATTGTGATAAGAAGAATAATTATAATTTTAAAATTCTGCAAAAAAATTCAATTTCTTGCTTCAATCTTTCAAATAATACTTCTGATGACATTCGAACAACTATCAATACCAACAAAGTGAGTACATATATATTCTTTCGAAAAAATAATTGATGAAACAGGAAGCTGTTACTAATAATATTATTATAAATAATAATAACAAGATGAATAATGATAATAATCACAACATTAATAATAATTACGATAATAATAATATGTCAATAATAACAGTGAAGAATAATAATGAAAACGACTAAGAATGGGAATGATAAGGGCAACAATAATAGTAATAATGATAATAATAATTATGATAATAATAATAATAATAATAATAATAACCATAACAGAATCGAAAGCAATGAATGAGATAAAATTATCAAATATTGTTAAGAAATACTTAACATAAATGTAATATCACAAGTTGAGAAAACACAAATAATTTAACATATCTATTCATAGTTACATATTCATACCATTCAAATTCACTCAAAAAAAAAACAGTTTTACAAAAATTATAACAAAGAATAAACGAGATGAATCAAAAGATGACCTCAGCCCTACAGAACGAACAACTTCTATGCCAAGGGTTCCCTTCAAATTCTTCTTTTCATAGACACGTGAACTTCATGTTGAGGAATAATTTGTTACTCCTAGAAAAGCTTTTTAAACGAGCTAGTCGCTCCTTGATAATGAACTGTTTGGAAAAAAAAGAGGGGGGAAAACGGAGAAGGGCGAGAGCGTGTGGGACAGAGAACATTGGAAGACGGGATAGGAAAATTTGGAAAAAAAGGGGATGCGTAGGACTTAAACCCGTTGTTTGTTAAGAACGAGGACATTGGGGAAAAACCCGTGTTCTAGCAACAAGCATTTTTCATAAAGTATTTATGAATTAAATCGAAATCATGTATTTTTGACGATAACATCGCTCAAAGCTTATTAATTATTTCCAAAAAGATAAGCTTTATTATCAACATTTTAATTGTCTTCCTTAATATTTCGCATAAGCAAATGCTCCTGAAGATTCCTCATGTCGATGACAAATGATCCAATAACAATTCGTGCAATCAACCATCCAGTTATTCATTCAACTCAACTTCAGCAACATTCGCATTCTGATTGACTGGCTTCTTTGTAGATGTCGTTCACTTTTGCTAGACACGAATGCAAAGAACATAAACATGCAAAGATGTGAGGATAGAGTGATTGAAGCATACGATACTGTAAATACGTTCTTATCGAGTGTATATTCGAATAAGGAAACTGTTGACTGCTTGATGAGATACAATACATAAGTTATAAGAAACTAGGCAGAAGCTGCAGATTTATGATCCGATTGGCTGAGAATCAATGTTTTTGGTGTAAGAATATCGGCAATCAATGCAGTCATCGATGTGCCACCAATGGACTGCTTAAAATAGAGTTCGAGTAGAATGGATTCGAATTGCGGCATCGTTTCAAGAAGGACCATACATGATATATATCGTAACGGTTGACACGGATAAGTGATTTGCTGATGACGCGCTAAATTGAAAGCTGACAACTGCTCCATTTGTAAATGTCGACCTGAAATTTGGCTATTGCTCATTCGAAAATCAATAAACGTTCATTGACTGATTGATCAATCATTGTAGTTTGAAAGTGAAATTTCATCAGCGTTCTAGCGAGCAACTTTTTTCAAACTTTCACCAATTCGCTAGTTTTCGTCTGCAAGGTAAACTTACTTTTCTCGACATCAATACTTGCTCTATAGCACTGACAAGTGCTAAATTCTTCGAATTTATCATACTCATACGCATCTGAACGAGTCGAGCTTAAATATTCAATGTTATCTCATCAGTATACCACTAATGCTCCATCTGAACGCACTAACTTATGTGACTTTGAATAAGTTACAGTGAAGTTTTCTTCATTTCTGTTTTTGCTGAGAAAGGATATAACAAGAACCGAAAGATGCAAATTCTCAAAAGAAATGGTGATATTCTTATGAGAAAGCTGCTGGCAGTTGAGTACTTTTCATTTTTGAATTTTGTTGTCGTTGTTGAATTTGGTTGTTGTTGCTGACTGTTGTTCAATGTTGGCAGGTTTTTACTGATTAATTAAAAATTTTTGACTGTTCAGTGGCGTAATGAGGTCTTTTCCCGAACAAATGGGTGATGCTGTTGCAGATTTTGAGGGAAAATTTGAAAGTAGCAGATTAGCGGACCAATTTTGCCGAGTATCGTTCTAGCGAAAAATACCGCTGTTTTTTTCCGATTAGTGGCATTTTTAGAGAGAAGTTTTCGACACTTTTCCATCAACGGCGCCACTAGCAAATTATTTTTGTTGGAACCGAAATAATTTTTCAGCGATTTAACAATCAGAGGGACTTCTTTTTTTCAGTAACATGCTCATCATCAATCAAATCTAAAAGTTCCTTTACCTGATTTACTTCAACATTTCACCGTTAAAAGAAAATGAGTACCTTTCATGAGACTGATAAGTCTTAAATGATTGAATTCATTCGCATCCAGATTCAATTGTTCCAGTTGATTCACAACTGAACTTAAACGTTTTCGCATTTCCATGTGTGCATCGCAAATACGCTCTTGTATTAAGGTTGCACTTTGCATTATACCACTTTCAACTGCAGATAATAAGAACAACACACCCCAAGATGAACTGAACGCTGTTATCTGTAAACTTTTACAATCATTTTTTCGTATTATTGCTATCACTATTTAAAATTTTACTTTTAAATTTTTATCGTTATTGTTATTATCACTATTATTATTATTATTATGATTATTATTTATTATTATTATGATTATTATTATTATTATTATTATTATTATTATTATTACTATTATTATTATTACTATCACTATCAGCATTAACATCTTTAAACTGAGCATATTGATTAGTTGTTTTATCAGCGCTTATAGACTAGCAATATTGTTAAAAGATCGATCATCAAAAACTGAAAATATCTATCTGAGTGACTCACTGACCTGATCGGCATTTGAGAGGCAAACGAAAGGGACAAGGGATTTAGACCAGTGAAGAATCTGGAAGAACAATCGTGCGGCTGAATCTTTTGAAGGTGATCCATTTAGAGGTGCATTTAGAATGGTTGATGTGGTGGTTGTGGTTGTGACTGCGTTCGTTGATGATGAACTTGTGAGAATATCACTAGCTGCACACGATGCAGGTGAATCAGAATCTGAGCCGAATTCTGGCTAAAATTTCGAACATTTCTTTGGAACATTCTCAAGCATTCCCTATTCCACGTTTCCACTTGATAAAATCCTTCTCAATCACCATCATTTTCGAAGTCAAATTGGTGCAAAAGTGATAAAATAGCCGAACCAGCACAAAAATTTTATCGTTATCACCATCATCAACAAAATTATCATCACAAAATTATCATTAACTAAATCAAACAAACCACACTCAAATTAAATGAATGTTCTTGGTGAATTGTCTCTTTTAAGCAAATATTCAACAAGAAAATTAATAGAGCGTATCGATACACTGAATGGTGATGGAAGATCATCAAAAGAGTTGATTAAAACGAAGTTGAAATATTTAAATGAATTGACAGAGACGGATATTAATCGTTTGGCTTTATACGACTTGCGTATCGCGTTTATTTTGACGGCACATTCTTTAAAATTGCAGGTTTATTTAATTAATGTTTTGTCAATTTATTGTTTGTGTTGTTCGTTTGTTCATATCCATTATTCAGTTATAACTTTGTTGAGTTGTTAATGTTATTATTATCGTTACTATAGCAATAATCTTTGATGTTTCCTTTAATAATTCTCTTGTCCTCTTTCCTATCCATTGTTAACCAGTACCGAATCAAACTGCGCGAGATCTCTTGTCTTCTCTTGATAGATGCACGATTTCCTCATGACGACTTTCAAACCATCAAAAGAACACATGAATTATAAGTTGTCCTCTGGGATTGATATTCATTGATTTATTTGACAGTACTCATCATGAATAAAAGCTTATATAATAGTATCAAATAGCTTATCATGCATTCTGTACCCGACCTTAACCGGCCAGTTTATAGATTGATCTCTTCATCCATCTAACTCTTTGTGCTCTTCCCCTATTGCTGTGCCAAACCGTCAGCCTGTTGATTCAGTCTTTTGCCGTTTTTAACGCCACCCTTCTGACCCACTCGAACTCTCTCTGTTTGATCAACGAAAAATAGTCTAAGGAATTTGTGCATTATGAAATTTTTACAGACCGACTGGTTAAGCGCAGGTAATGATGTGTTATTCGAGCGAATTATCGCAACTGCTCTCGAGCAACATCAAGATGAACTGAAGTCAGGAAGGCAAACAAAAACAGCAAGTATGAGTGAATATTGATTAGCTAAAGAGGAAGGGGGAGGCTTTAAGGACTAGCTCAGATTCAGATTTGAACATAGGCGAGTAAGACGTTCGAAAAACATTTAGCTGCAAAAATTATCCTCCAACCTTTTTTTTCAATATGTTCCCAACAAAACAATGCAATCTGTTTTATAAACAGTTATTGTATCGAAATGAAATGAATTATCGAAATAAACGATCGAGTGAAGAGATGATTACGTAAATGTTGAGGTCTTATAAGTGCGCACTCGTCGTCGATCTCATCAGCAGCAGTAAGACAGCCGCCGACGCCATACGCGGATCGATGCATGGAAGCGTTGAAAGTTCTCTTCAATCTCTTCTGTCACACCAATGAAAATAACATCGAAAATGTAACCAGCCATTTGTTCAGCAATTTCATTTCTTTCTACTCGTCTAACCTTATGTCATTACATCAGTCAGACTGAGTGACGTCAACCATTAGCGAGTAACATATCTTTTAAAATGTTTAAATGCCAGGAATATTCAGCTTATTAATGCTGGCTGTTCTCATACGGGAATTGCGAATAAATGAAGTACATTTTAAAGGCATTCGTATGGCATTCAGTACAATGTCATGCTTATTAATAATTTATTTTGTTTTTGTAATGTTCAGTTGATTTTTAATGAATAGAACAATAAACATGAAGAGCACTTAACTGGCATAGATGAATTTATTTAGAAAAAATAATGCCTTAGAAATCCGTTTCTTTTTCAAAACCTATTCTAATAAGAAAATGGCTGTCGTCGTCAGTAAGTTAAAAGTAGCAATTGAATGGAAAATAATGCGATGGAAATGGCACATTTAATTGCGCTTGTAATGTTGGTTACCTCAAAAATAAACTTGCAAAATTTTATCCGTCCTTGTTATCGTGCAAAATGCAAGCGTGAAATTCATATTCTATGAAAGAGACGGACATAGAACGGTGTTAATTTGATTGCAAATTCATTTCTTTCCTTAATTCATTTCGATGTTTCCATTCAGCGAATTCATAAATTTTCCATTTTTTTATTGCAAAAGAAAACTAATTCACTTCCAGAGCAACAAACACAGTATGGAGCAATGCGCAAGGACGTGCACCAATGTGGTACTCTTGGACGACGTTGAACCGAGCATCGAGCAGGCGGCGGTCAATGTACTTGCCACTCTACCATCCGTGTTGGGAATTCTTCTTAGCGACGAAGTAGATTTTCTGAACTTCTTTCCGAAGAATTTGCAAATCAAATTGTAGCACATCAGGATCTCGGCAGATTGAGAAAGTTTTATGAATGCATCTGTGTGCGTACATTTTTATTCCGTCAGTTTCTACCTTTATGAGAGTGACGAAGAGTACCACTGCCACAGAAATTCTGGCAGAGTTGTGGTCCGGAATTATGATGACAATAATTGAAATTGAGCCTTATTTTCCAAGCAAACGCTTGACTCTTTTTCTCGAACTGAAGAAGTTTCAGTAAGATGCCACGTTGAATGCAATCCGTCATATTTTTCAGCAGTATTTTCTCATGAACAATCGTTATTTTTCAATTTTTCATCTAATGCGATTTCATTTTTTGGGTTACGTCAGCGCCACATTATCCTGTTTTTAATACTATGTTATGGGTATACTATGAAATATTTATAAATATGAATGTGTTGCATGTTCCGAAAGGAAACGTTTTTAAAAAAATTTATTTTCTTGTTTTTCAGATAAATAACGATAATCTTAGCCAACATGGATTAGTTGAAAATGCTACTAGTAATAATGACGGTAATGGTAACGAAAGCACAAAAACAGCAACGAAAGCAGCAAAACCACATTTGGATTTGCAATATGATGGAGTTGATATGCGTTTCGTTGACGTACTTCTGAATTCACTCAATCGTCGTATTGAGCCGGTTCGTTGTTTTAATCTGTGCACTTTAAAGTTTATAAATGTGTACGTATATCATCATTGTGGAATTTTTTTTGCGATTAGATAGAAGCCAATACACCGCCTTGAGACTGTGTAATGATGCATCAGAATGTTGGTGTTTGAAGTGGACTATGCCGCATTGTTAAGGTGGATCTTAGGAATTGAATAGAGATTAATGGATATTGTCTTGAAATTCGAAACAGTTCAAAGCAGCAGCAGCGGCACATTCGTGGTGTAGGTATTTTATTATAACGCAAATAAATGGCACCATCAAAAAATGAAAAGTGGTGTTAAGTCAATTGTAATAAGTGTGAACGACGCCGAATTGGTCGTCGTTGAATTCTAATTGCATGAATGGTGAAATTGTCCAGATGGAACAATGGTTGGATATTGTCGGATTAATGAAATAGTGGATATTGTCTTGAAATCAGTTTTTTTTGGCTGTTTACTGTTGCTTGCAGGAAATTCGTGCTGAATATGAACTGCTGGGAACGTATTTCACTGTTTTAATTCATTTGTGCACACACTCAAAAGAAGCACGGCGATTTGCACGACTAAAGGTACCTGAACAATGGTGCATTGTTATCTCTCATAATAATAACGGTATTATTTGTTATTGTAATCAAGGAATTTTTTACGTGTTTGTGTGTTATCTTATAGGTGATGCCACCGTTACATGCACATGATGTTGAGCGACGACCGGATGAGGGAAATGAGTTTCGAAATAAGGTTGTTCGAATAATGATGAGCAGTTGTAATTGTAGACAGTTGGCCGCTGAATTCCTCTTCATTCTTTGTAAACGAAGTGGTAAGTGTGGATGTTGATGCGTTGTTGTAGATAAATCTCATGTCTTTTTTGAATGAATTGGTGATTTTGAAGATTTCTTTTGATTCTTCAGAATGTCAAAACAAGTTCTATTAATGTACCCAACTTCACTTCGCTTCAGTTCGATCCCAATTTTGCTATGATAGTTTTCGTCGAAGATGAGTTATTTGTAACGTAACGTGATCATAACGCGGTGATAGATTCATGCATCTATTGATAGTAACGCTGTTAACGTGAAGTTTTGGATTACTTGATTGTTATTGTGGTTGTTTTTTTAGTGAATCGTTTGTTGAAATATTGCGGCTTTGGGAATGCGGCTGGTCTTTTAGCCAATTATGGTTTCCTGGGTGCCATAAACCAACCACGTGCTTCAGATAGTGAGGATTCGGAGACAGAAGATTACAAAGAAGTGGAAAATTTGTTAGTTGTGCGATCGTTTCTTTGTTTTTCATTCACTCTGCATTTTATTTCATTAACATTTTTGGTTTTTGACTTTTGTTTTATTTATTTGGTAAAGGAAATTCGTTTAGAGTAACTAAAAAAATTGATATTTCAACTGTTTAACCAAAAAGAAAGGGAAACTACAAAGCGCGCTTTGGTGAAATTACATATTCATTGTTTTACATTATTGGTCGCAAGAGGAATTAGTGATTTAGTTTTTGAAACTTTATTTTGGTTTCTTCACTTTATTGTTTTTATTTGTAATTATTTTTATGGTATTGTTATGATTATTTGTTATATCAGTTATATATTTTTGTTGCTATTATTATTGTCATTATTACTATTTTTATTACTATTATTATTATTATTATTATTATCACCATTGTTATTATTGTCATAATTATTATAATTAAGATTCATGTTAATGAAATAAATGCAGAGTAAATCCGGTGACTGGCTGTATAGAGCCTGCAGACAGCGTGAATCCATTGGAGGGAATGTCAGAAGAGCAAAAAGAATATGAGGCGATGCAGTTAGTGAATGCGATGAGTAAATTAATGGACCAAGGTAGGCGTTCTCGTTTAGATTCATACCTTTTTATGAGCAGTCCTCCACTCCATACCCTCTCAACATGTGAAAATGTCTCCTCTCAATATTTATGAGAATCATATCGTGTAGCGTTTTTTGATGGATGGAAAATAATATTTCAACAAGCTCTTATGGCATTACTGCTTTAATTTCATATCCCACATTGCGATTATTATTATTATTATTATTATTATTATTACTATTATTATTATTATTATTATTATTATTATCATTTTCATCATCGTTGTTGTTATTATTGCTATTATTGTTTTCTTTTTGTTGCTATAATTGTTGTTTTTAAGGTGTGATATCGCCAGGTACGATTGGAGATGATGGGCGCATACGTGCTGTGAAACATATCCTTGAATTAACTGAAACTAATGATAAGAACAGGAATAAAGAAGAAGGTGATGATGATGACGATAGTGAAAGCTAATTAGACGTGTTCATTTATTAGTGTGCATATTTATTTATATTTGTTGTTGTGTTATTTATTTATTTGTTCATTATTACTTATTATTTATCTACACTGATCTCTTTCTTACTGCACAGTTTTCATGTTTTTGGTGATTTATATTGTTGTCTCATTTGAAATGACTTTCTGAACAAATATTGCTAGTAGGAGACTTCGTGGTTCAGTAGACTTCGCGATACATCCATTCATCCGTATTTGTCAATTTTTAGGCTTTATGAGCCGAAATAAATCAGATATCTGGCTGAGGTTGAGATTGTTTCTTGTTGTGTGTGCTGAATTCTGTGTTTGTTAGCCTAATTAATGCGGACTGTTTCCATCAGGGGGTGTGTAATAAACAATTATTACAAGTTGTATTTTTATGGCTTTTACCCGCACCATTCTCATTTGTAACAATGTAGTGGTTATATTTATAAGTAATTTATTTGAAGTTTGTAAAATGTTCTCAAGACATGCTTATTAGCATAAGCATTAACATAGAATGAAATTTATGCAAACATCAAAATCATTAAATTTACATCCATTTAATACATATCCCAATATGAGGACAGCCAGCGTTAGCGAGTTGGTTTGCTTGCAGGTTGATGCGTTTTACAGTGTGTTATTTCTCTTGTTTTTTGAAACTTTATTTTTGATCTGATATGTCGATTGTTGAATATGTTATTATGTTTTATGTAAAATATTCTCAGTGATCATTTCTTGTGCTGTAAAAATAAATCAAAATTCTGCATTCTTTGATTATGTATGATTCTAACTCGAAATATTTCGTTAGAGAGTGGTTGTATACGCCGATCGTACATTTGTTTGCAGAGGATAATAGTATTTTAGTGGTGATAATCATATACGAACAATAATTGTGATGATAATGATAAGAGTAAGAATGCCGAAGAAACATACAACATCGAATAAGACTCGGAAACGTAAAGGAAAAGATATGGATCAAATTGCAGAGGATTTGAAGCCTGAAAAAGCTGCAAAACTTTTGGATCAAGAAGTTGACTATGATTTACCAGGTTGTTTTCTTAATTCTGAATATCAGTGTTGTTGTTATAATCATAATTGTTATCACAGCTGAAGAATAGCGCTAGTAGCGGAGTAGCTATCCTCTATTAGGAAAGTTAGCGAATAGCACGCAATTGCTCATCTCTGGTCACTGTTGTCGTTATTGTGATCGCTGTTATTATTATTATTATATTTTTAAAAACTTTTTTCCTGTATTAGATGGAATTTTCATGTTATAAATCGCACAGGTGACGGTCAGTACTATTGTATTGAATGTGATCGATATCTTGTAGATGAAGCGACTTTGGTCAAGCACAAGAAATCGAAACGTTAGTAGTATTTAATATTAATATTATTATTGTTATTGTTATTATTATTATTATTATTATTATTACGTTGTTTATTATATGAGATGTTTAATTTCAGCTCATCGACAACGGGTAAAGTCCTTGAAAGAGGTGCCATATTCACAGAAAGAAGCTGAAATAGCTGCGGGTATGGGTGTTGCTTAACAAATGAGACGCATTCAGTTTTTTATTTGTTCTTTTCATTGATCTTTCAAATTGTCATATGTATTATTATTGAAAATTTGACTGACAGATTTGATGAATGCAGTCCCTTCAGTCCGATAACATTTGAATTTATTGTTTTTGTTAGTGATTGATAGTGAGCGTATTTTGCGTGAAGATGACGATTGTAATTCTGTCATTATACACCTTTTTGATCACTTAATCGATCTTCGGAACTGCATTATTCTTGGGAGATAAACAGATGATTTCGTGTCCAAATAATATCCTTTGTTAATTTTGTTGGTGGTAAGAAAGGAAAGGAGGATGAACAAATGAGGAATGAACAACGTACTCAATGAAATTTGTGATATTATTTCAATGTTGTTATTGATGATGGTTCAAGTTCGATGATTTATCTATATGTGGTGCTCGTAATA
Source organism: Anisakis pegreffii (assembly GCA_035041965.1). Classification (NCBI taxonomy): domain Eukaryota; kingdom Metazoa; phylum Nematoda; class Chromadorea; order Rhabditida; family Anisakidae; genus Anisakis; species Anisakis pegreffii. The sequence continues at coordinate 10,554 of JAPYMA010000724.1, read as the reverse complement.
AGTTGTTGTTTTTTTGTTGTTGTTGAATGAATAAATGAATGAGTGTTATTATGATAAAATGATTAAAGGAATTGTTTGATTGTACATTAAAATTGTTCATTCAATATCAGTTATCGTGTTCACTTTCACTTTTGTTTGTGTGAAATATTCAATCAGTATTGGTGACGTTGATGATGAAACTGACAATGACAGTTGTAACAATGATAACGTTTGCAGCTCGAATGAATGCTAGATTGGAGTGTGTTTACGAGTGGTGACGATAACCGAACGAAAATTTGTTTGATTGGAATCTGGCGGAAGACATTCTTGCTTTTCGATACTTTGGTATTCATCAAAAAAGTTGAAAACTGTGATAAGCTAAAACTCGACTAGTACATTTTGAGCAAGATTTGGTCACTCGTTAGTATTCAAAGGTAGGTGGGCGATAGATATGATGAAGTATCTAATTCAGTTGAATTAATTAATTTAGGTGATTAGAGCAGACGAACGAAGGCATGTTGATAGTATTATATCCGTTGAGATCATCTCTTAAAATTGCTCGATTTTCACTATCATTATCATTTATTGCACAGCAGCTACAGCAGTACACATGGTTATCACATTCTTCAATATCTCATCAATCCATATCAAAATCATCATTATCCTCTTCGTCAGTCAACATATCACATCTCATCGAGACTTATCACCTGGCTAAACAAAGTGTTTTCACCACGGATAATGAAGAATCGCTGCATCGGCAACACCTCATCACTGATAATGGTGGTGATAAGCGAATTATCGCGTTAACAACAACGGATTCTAACCATCAAAAAGGTTATACGACAGTTTCAACTAGTCATCATCATTGTCGTAGTCAATTTTTGGCCATTGTTTTGCGATTATTATCGCAATCTTCCCATAATCGAGTAATGATTATGGTACAAGATAGATACTCTTATGACACAATTGCATCTTAATCCATTAGTGCCCCTCATTATTCGTTCCATAACAAAATATCCAACCAAATGTGCTACTTTGAAGTACTCCTCAAACGCAACATTTTTCGGCGTTTTTATTGCGATAACACTAAATAAAACGACAAAAGCACAAAGCAGTAATCTGATAATCAAACAGTACAATCCATTCATCCGAAATATTCCATTCAAATCAAATATGTATCTCGAATACTGACGGATATCATCCGGTATGCCATAGGCATCACACATGTGATAAATGCACAAAACAAACAGTGAGTGCATTGTTGCATTCATAAAGCATGATTGGTATCACTGTTCAGTCAGTTCACTGGCTCATGAACCATATGACTTGCGAAAATATTATTGCGCAAATTGGTAGTGTAACTGATAAAGATTTATCAGGCATGATTGTAACTGCAGAGTGCAAGTGCTCTCTCTGACAGAAGTATTCTCATTTTGTTATGAAAAGCCCATGTTCCTTATTGGGATCATTAGTGCCCACCAGACGCCAGTGGTCTATGATTGCCTAATTTGGAACGACAGCGTCCACCTTTCGATAATAATCCATTACGATGTTCGTGGTATAGCTACGTTTCCGCTTAGACACTAAGTTTTAACTTAAATTCTTAAACTCACATCTCAGTCATCATCAGATCTTGAAATTCATATTGCAATCGTTCAAGGTCATAACGCAAATGATGGAAAATATCAGCCACTGATGCATTCAAGTGATAGATTCGGGTTGAAAGGTTTGCTTTTATCGAAGCCGTCAGCGCTCTGTTGAATAGCGAAGCAAGATTGTAAGTGATTGATAACATTTTAAAGGTGCACAAATTTCAGAAGTGACTGCAGTGGTTGATCCACGCGACGTATTTTGTAATAATGCGCTGAGTTTACAAAAAATTAGTGTTTACGGTTTCGACTATGATTACACATTAGCCGTTTATACGCGAGCAATCAACCAGTTGATTTATGATCTTTCAATGAATCGCCTTATTCAACACTACAAGGTTACTGTTGTTAGTGTTATTATTTGAATGATGCACATCATTAGCGTTCAGTGATATATTGAGGATTCGTTTCAGTATCCACGTGGTCTGCTTAGTGTGTCGTATGATCCAAAATTTGCGATCAGAGGTCTGCATTATGACGTTACGAATAGTTGCCTTCTCAAGGTAGGATGGTTGTAAGATTACGGATTGGCTTCGGGTAGAAGCAGTTGTAGTTAATCTACTATGAGGACAGATGGTAAATCAGTGCAGTACACTTTCATTCAAATTTGACGATGATACTTGTGAATAGTTTATTCAGTGTGTGAAACGTTTTACAAATGTCAACTAAATTACTCATAAGCATAATGATTAGGGTGGTAAAGTGATAGCGGGTAAAGTAGTAGCTTGAGTAGTATACTGCATTTATTATCTGTCTATCAGTGGCTCTCTACTTTTTTCGGTCAAATCGTCCATTTTGACTAATGTAAGATCACGGCCAAATCGATCCATTCTCCCAGATGCAATGTTAAGTGATCGATCCAACGATAAATAGGAAAACGTTGAAGTAATTTTCGAACAGCGATTTCTTTTTCAGTAATAATCGCCTCCCACCTTCTCGACATACTGTCCTCATCGTTGGTGAGCGATATCGCCCGCATTCATTTAAATGACTATTCGATAAAAGTGATAAATGCTCTTCTTTTTAATCAACCACATAATCACTCACCTCACCTCTTTATTCTTTCTGACATGCCTTTATGTATTTTTATTATTTCAGTTGGATTCATATTCACAGATTCAAAATGGGACTGTTTATCGTGGACGAAAGAAGTTGTCAAGAGACGATATTATCAACATATATGGCAGTCTTTCACTTTCTGATGCAAAGGTTTCAACTTCTTTTCGAAACAATCCATTATAATTATATGACTGTTATTATTATTTATTATCATTATTATCATTGTTATCATTATTATCATCCGTGACCGGACAACTCGCCTAAAGACTTTTTGCCTAAGGACAGTTTGCGTATAAACACACTGCCTAACGGACAGTTTTTTAATGGATATTTTGCCTAATAGGCAAACTGTCCTTAGGTAAAACGTCCTTAGGCAGATTGTCCGGGTACCATTATCATCATCATTATTATTATTGTTATTGTTACCATTATTATAACTATTATTATTGTAAAAGCTGAAATTGATTAAGTTGTTGTTTTTGGCACAGCTAAGCTTATGTGGTATATTGTTGTTGTTGTTGTTTTGGTTTGTATTTTAGGGTCGTGGCCTAATGCAGTTAATCGATTTGTTTAGTTTGCCATGGGCTGGTCTCCTTTCGACAGTCGTTCAATACTTTGATGATAACGCAATCACATTCGATCCCCTTTGTATGTATCAAGATGTTGCGGTGAGCTTTGCACCGTATTACCCACTTTTTATGCTTGTTTGCATACTTTTTTTGAAACATTCACGCCGATTGTCTTCATGTGAGAACAGGTAATGGATGCAGTGCGATTTTAGGATATCTACTTACACCTATACCAGTTTAATGCTTATGCTTATATAAAATTTTTCCACCGTCTACAGAATATTATATCAACTTTGAAAAAAAAAGATAGGTATAGGATAAGCAGAAGTAGATGGAACGAAATTAATATAATTCATCATTAACTTTAAAAATACTTGACTAACTACTTGAATGCTTAAATAAATACTTGAATAATAAAAATACTTAAATAATAAGCACTTGTATTTATTACTTCATATGAGCCATCTCAAAGCAGGTTTAATCAATGGTCGATGTGTATAAATGAAGACATCTAGAATCGATGGACTAATTATAATAATTTTCTAAGGAGAAAAGATAAATAGTGATTTCAGTCGAGTGTGAAATATGTGCACATATCTGGTGAGATGTATCGTGCTGTGATATCGGACTTAGAGCATTATGTGCACAAAAACAATGGTTTAAAGGAGTATTTAACGCGTTTAGTCTCGAATGGCAAACAGCTCTTTATGGTCACTAATAGTCCGTTTTCATTCATGTTGGTCGAGAATTCCTTTCGAAAATATTTATTTTTGCTTAAACTTTTAAATTTGGATAGTCAGCACTGATTGAGTAACTACCGGCGGTTATATCATTTCTTTATGTACCATTATTTGTTATTATTGCTAGTATTGTTATTATTACTATTATTATTAATATTATTATCATTATTGCTGTCTTCATTATCTGTGTTATTATTATTGTCATTCATATTATTTTTCATTTTTTGTTTCGTTGTTACATCGTTTCTAAGCGAAGAAGAAAGAAAATAGAAGGCAATTTTTTGTTTTTATCAAGAATATTGAACATTCAACGATACGCACTGAATCACTCTTGTTGTGCATTGATGAAATGAACAGTGGAGTTTCATCGTTCAGGAATCGTGGGATGTGTTATATGTTGGGTGAAGACTGGCGAAAATATTTCAGTTATATTGTTGTGATGGCAAAGAAACCGGATTTTTTCCAGGTAAGACCATAGATAAAGAGTAAAACAATGAGAATGAATTGATTTAGGTCAGTGATGTTCGTTTAGGGATAAACATTCAAAATTGGATATGCCAGTGCGTATATTTTGGATATGAAAAAACCGTAGAGAGTCGTGAAATTTGATGAGTTTAGTAAAATATTTACAAATGTGACACCAGTAGAAGCAATAGTAAGTTAGACCCGTACTTAAAGATGGGAGAGGTGAGGAGGAACAGAGGACTGAAGTCATTAGTACGTATAGTCTGTAATAACTTTGAAGGGACGTGCTCCATTCCGAAGTTATCACGAGGAGGACGACAGCTTATCGTATGAGAAAGTAACTTCGCTAGAGAAGGGCAAAATTTATGCTGGCGTAAGTAAGATGAACTTTCATTAGTATTCTTTCTTTCGTTCTTTATCAATTATTGTTTGTATTATTATAATATTGGTAGAATTTTAAAGTATTTTTGATCGTAATGGTTGTAAATTTGAGGGTAATATCGCTGCACTCTCTCAACAAGCCTTGTTCCACGATCGTCGAGTGCTTTATTTCGGTGATCACATCTACACAGATTTAGCCGATCCAATGCTAATGCTTGGTTGGCATACGGCCGCAATAGTACCCGAATTAGCACGGGAGATACGTCTGCAGAATAGTCAAGAATATCGCTTGAATATCACATGGCTGTATCATTTGACGTTACTCATCGAAAAGTACCAAAAATTCGGTGATAATGATCCACAAATTCGCAAATTAATTGATGAATGGTTCGACGAGACGGTAGAAGTAGGGTGAGTGAGTGGTTGCTTAATGGCTAACGTTAGAATTTCGACGTGTGTCCTCGGAAGATCGAATTCCGATGGCCACCGATAGGGTGTACGATCGATGGCCAATGAATCAAAGAACTCTCAGTTTTCAACTCTAGTGGAGGCAATGTCTTTCAATAAACCTTCATTAAATCTCCGACCTTGCTTTCTCAAATTTCTGTTATTTTTCTTTTCCGATTTTAGTGTAATTAAATTGCGATTTTTTTGAAAATTCGCAATTATCACAATGATTTTGAAGAAGTAATTCAATCGTTTTTTTCTACTTAGTTTTTTCGCATTTTTATAAAATCGAGATGATTGCTAGTTGCTAAGTGGAATGTTCAAATGTATCAACTAAGCATATCGTTCGTATTCTAATCTATAGTAGCATATGGATCACAGACATAGTCTTACGTCAGTTAGTATGTGAAAAAAGGTGAGTTCAAATCCAGAGTTTGAGTTCAAGTGTAAACGTGAAACTAAGACCAAGCATTGACCTGAGCCTAGGAGTTCCTCTACGGCCAAACCTGAAAGCCTGAACCCAAGTCAATTCAAAGATTTTAGTTGTCCTCAGTCATTTAAAGATAAGCAACCTAGACTGAAATATACTCATCAAAATCAAGCGAGTGAACTTGTTTTTTTTCATGAATCCATAAATAAAACAATCCAACAATTAGTTCAACTAAGCAGTAATCAAATTTCAAGCATTATATTAACATAGCACGGTTTTGAAAATTGATTTGTTTGAAGAGAACATGTGAAAGTGATGTTCAATCCGCGGTTTGGTTCGTTATTCCGCACCTTCACCAATATGACATTCTTCTCGAGGCGTCTCAACCGTTTGTCTGATATCTACATGAGTCGTCTGCCGAACTTGCTGAAATACAGCGATGATCACACATTCTTTCCACGTCGCAATGCACTTCCACACGAAATTGCGATGCCTTTTGCCGCTTTATCGTCGTTTGCCCACCGTCCTTTTATCACATGCAGCAATTAGTCGTAACCTCACTGTGATTGTCTTTATTATCGCTTGTTTCGTCATTATTAATATCACGATTATTATTATTAATGATTTTATCATTAACGTTGTTCTTATCTTATTGACATGATATACATACTTACATGCAAACTTACATTCTACAGATAATAATGATAACAAGTTCCTCTCTTGCAAAACTCTTTAAACGAATAATAACTCATAAATTATTGCAAGTAAAAACAAATTTTGAGAAAATTCTTTCAAAATTTCATCGCAAAGTTAGCTAACACGTATTGACTCGTAGTCATCTGTAGTACGTTCATTGCAAATTGCTAAAATTACTATGGTAGTGCTCTGTTATACGGCTGTTATAATTATTTTATAGGTGAATGTTATGATTTTAATACCGCAATTTGTCCGTTTTTCTGATTCCAGTATCTTACTTATTTGTTTACTTTCATATTATCACTTATTTTCAATCACTTTTAGTTCCGCGTCATATTGTTCACTTATTTATTTACTGTTACTATTTATATTATCATTACTGTTATGACTGCTATTAACGTTAGTAGTATTTGTTATTGTCATAGTGTATTCGGTTTTGTTTAGAGAAGAAAATCTCTCTGTACTCATGATTTATTCAGCAATGATAAAGGTTAGTGTTGATTGGTGCTCATTATTTCTTCGCTTTTTTGCATTTTTGAAATATTGTCCAAATTTCGTATTTTTCAGTTGATTCATACTCATCATCTTTTAACTGTTTCTTTCCTTTGCCACGAATTTCACTCACAATACGTGCCTAGATTCACTTATTTTGATTATAATTCTTATTGTTGTTATTATTATTGTTATCGTTGTTGGTATTATTATTGTTAATATTAAAAACATTACCACATCTGAAGCACCTCATAATGATATTAATACTGTCATTTTTGGATACATTCAGTTCGGTAATAATTTGCACAATGATAGGTACATGTGTTTTTATCTGAACGTAGTGCATCATCAGTTCAGGTAATTCTTTTACGACTGATTGTTCGATTGTGTTTTGTTAGCAATTTTCTAAGCTTATTTATAATTTTATTCCTTCGTTAGTTCTGATAGTGGTAAATAACGGAATAAATTCTTCCTGTAGACAACAAAAACTATGAAATACTAATGGAAGCGATAGATGTGATTCGAGCGAGTTGAAAGGGAAGTTGAATTCTTGAGATATGTTTCATTTGTTCATTCATTTACTTATTTGTTTGTTTGTTTATTTTTTAAAAGATTCATTTATCCATTTATTCGTTTCGAATGAAACATAAACTGAATTCACAACATCAACGTTTTTGTTAACTGTACGTATTTTTGAACATTCGTAACATTAAAGCATATTTGTAAATTATTGTACGTATTTTTGAATTATATGTACATACATTTTGCAATTGTCGTATGATAAAGTGATAGTGATTTAGAAACGATCAAAAATAATGATAATTGAATAAAACTTGGACAATGATAAAATTGAATTGAATAATCAGAATCATTATTTACAACAACACTATCAACCAGCAGCAGTTTTGTTAGACTAGAAAGGAAAGAGAGAGGAATGTGGATGGGAGGAAATGGTATCGACTGTTGTGGTGTGAATGTGCTTCGCACATGGACGTACTTTTGCATGTCTACTTGAGCTCTGATGGGCTCTAGTAAAAAGCATTGGCACATCAATTGTGAAACCACCATTTGAGTGGTCTACAAAATGATCATTATGGACTAGAGCGCAGAATGATAGTAATGATCAAATAGGAGTAGGCAGAAGTACAAGTAAGAAATTGTTGATAACAAACGAAGAACAATCGGAAAAAGGACGAAGTTGTCGTTAAATATGTTAGTGTTGTTGTAATTAAGATGATGCTTGAACTTGCGCTAGTGCTTGACGCTGTGGCGGCTGAGGAAGAAGCAGCAGCAGATAGCTCTATAACTGAGACCGATATATCCATATTGGGATTAGATTTGACATTAACGTTTGGATTTGTGACCGTCACTGGAGGAGGACGACGCGGAGGTATTTCACGAATCCATAATTCGGTGAATTTTTGGAAGCGACGTCGGGGTTGTTGTTGAATGGTATCAGCAGCAATAGCGTTGCCATTGATATTATTGCTATTGAAGATACTGGTGGTGGCAGTAGTAAATGGATTTTGTCGTAGTGGAAAACTGAAAAAAAAAACTTACTTTGAATTCTGCTTTCATTAGTTTATTTAAAATTTCATTATTGGAAGTTTATCCAGTTAACGACTGTGGATGAGAACTAAGTTCGATGCCATCCAAGACCATCAAATCTGTCTGTAATTTCGTAAACTAGTAGGAAGGTGGTCACGGCTATATATATGAAATATGGATAATGTCGGTGTATCAACAAAGCGATGATCATCTCTGATCTCGTTCATTTCTTGAATATGTGTTTCAACTCAATTACATTAACAACATTCAATGTTTCAGGCAGAGACTGCTATTATGCCAAAAGCTGTGGCCTAACACGAGAAGCATTAACACCTTGCACCGATAAAAATGACTGCATGAATGAACATTTGATGAGAATATGAAATAATTCTGTTTGCAATTAGCACGTAACCTTATATGATCATTTTCGTTAATTGCTCGTATAATGAATCCGTGCGTTTTTTGCAATAAATCCAACACTGAGTTCTCTCCAAGGAAATGTCCTAAAAACATAAATATAATAATACTGTTGCGACTAGCTCGAAAAGCCGTCATAAATAGATATTTTGACGTTTAGCGAAGGAAGTACATAAATAGATTTGATATCACTATGCTATGCGTCGATGATGTACTGCGTCACAATGCACTTCGAGGATCCGACGAGCTCTGAAGGCTTGCGTTCGATTTTGCAGCAGTCCAAAACCGTTATTGAATTTCGATTTTAGAGAAATTTGAAGAAAAGGGAAGAATGAAGAGTGAACTCGACCGATACTTTTCGTGGATGGATTCTTTCAGATTAAACATAAATTTATTATTCGTTTCATATCTGATCGATGCGATATTATTCTTCTGATTATTTCGTCTCCACACATCTTTTATTTTTTCTAATGATAAAAATAATGATATCAGTTGAAGTCATCATCAAATTCTATTGCTTTTTTCTCAATAGAATGAATAATATTCGGTGACATTACCTGCACCCAACGCAAAAAAATAATCATGAAGAGTGTGCGATTGTCGTAAAATGCTTGCAATTCTTTTCGCCATCCGTATGTTTCGTTTGATGATTATATCGTTGCGTAATTGGACGTCAATCTGTAGATGGTGTATATTGTATTATTATTTTTTATTATCATTTATTATTATTATCATTTCTGAGTTAGCAGCTCTGGGCTATCATAAGTGTGCCGCAGCCTTGAGTGCTGCCACTTTCAAGTCTCTGGATGGAAAAATTAAGTTGAAGAGTTGCTCACTGTCAGATCTCGACGGGCTCCTGCAGTTAAAATGATATTGCCCGATTCATCAAATGGTATGAGAGACAGAACTAAAGGAGTTTCTAACGTAATCAATTGAGACTGCGCTTTTGGGAGAGTAAATAAAATGTGGTGTAGCAAATCATATTGATAAAATCGGCAAGAAAAAGATTATTGTTATTGTTAATGTTGTAAATAAATAAATGACAGCATTAGTAGTTATCAAATAAGAGCGTATATAATCACTTGCTGTGCTCTTCGATCAAGTTCAGGAGTTAATGAGAAGCCGAGATGATTGAAACGTTTTGAATCTATACTGAATATGGACGCTTTTAACGATCCACAGTTATAGTGGTGTATTAAGTCGGGTAATCCATCTTTTGCATTCACTATTATATCGTTTTGCATATTTCGTTTCGAGAAAATCTCCTGTTCAAATTCCAAATAGGATAATGTATAGTTGATCGCAAAAACTAACTGAAATGTTTTCATCATAATATTACGTATTAATAATAATAGTAAAATAATAATAATAATAATAATAATAATATTGCATTTTTAAGTAGATGTTATTGCTTATAACTTTCAAAACTACAATAAGTTACATTAAAAATGTTTTCCTTACCTGTTTACGATCAACTGAACTAAGCGGATTGCATTGCTGAAATTTATAATGAAAAATTAATTTTGCATTTGAACTGAAGTTCTGATATATTCATAACAAAGACTATTTCTAAAGATTCATAATGTTAGCATTTATCTTTGACCAGTAACATATCAATTTCTTCACACCAATCGATCGAGCAGAATCTCTGGATAAAGAAAATCATATATCTTGTCGAGCGA
>JAPYMA010000723.1:0-19653 GCA_035041965.1 Anisakis pegreffii | reverse complement strand
TTTTTAAACATTTTATCGCACATTTTCACTGTGAATATAATCAACTTGTAATAAAGAATAACAATAAATAAAAATGTAATAAAAATGTTGTACACGTAAATAAATAACTTCCATATATTTCAAAGATATCTTTGCTAATATTTAAAAAGTTTTTGTGATCAAAATTCATTGCTTTTTATTATCAATCAAATTTATCACTAAATTACTTTATTATCGTTTGATTATTGCAATAAAATCTGATTGATATCATTTGATTAATTTTATATTTGATTAATTATCGATTTTAAAATTTAATTGTTATATTCTCAATCTAATTAAATATTTATTATATTTAATATTTATTATTATATATATATATATAATTATATTCTGTTTTGGGGAAGGACAGCGAATAGAGAGAATAGAATAGAAGCAAGCTCATGAAGTATTACGAGATCCTCCAGTGGATCAAGCTTTGATTGATCTGGATTTGGTAAACTTCCACCTGATCGGGTAAAATTTTTACCAGTCTGGTAATTTTTGGCCCAGACGGGTAGATACTGTCCCAGCCGGGTGATTTTTGGCCTGGCACAAGCTATCGCTCAAGACAGATCCCGCTGAATTCTGCTCCTCATTAGCTAAAAATATTCATTTATTAGCGCATTTTTTAGCTTTGCGATGCATCAAAATCAATTTTTGGAATTCAGGTCATCTGTTCATCAACCTGAAATTGGAATTTTTTCGAAATTTCCGCCCATTTTTCTGAAAAGATCGGCGGATTGCCGAGTCTTGAATTGAAACTAGAAAAGGGCCACTAAAATTTAGAGCTGTTAAAACAAATTGCACTCTTGACACGAAAATTCAGATTACGGTATTGCACTGAACTATTTCAAGTGATGAATTGAGTGCGAATTATTGCGAGTGCACCCCAGTTGTAAGTGCACATCAAATTTTCCGCATTTTTTCGTTGCAGACGGGTTTTCCGCTTGCGGACGGATAGTTTTTGAATTATTTCTGGTCGCGAACCTCGTGCGCGTAACCTGAAATTGACCTAGAATCGAAATTCCGCGTAAAACGAGGCACTGCGCCTCTTTCACAACGTTCTGCTGACCACTTCACTGCACAATTTTTTTTCGTGTTGCAAGTCAATAAATTGTTGTCGTTTTTTCCTCAGCTAAATATTTTCGAAAATTCTCTTAACGAAATAATTTCAGTGGGCTATTTCAGGTCAATGACTTGAGAGGGGGGAGGAGAGGGGGGTAAATCAGTTCTCAGATGTTATCTAATAAGTGTGCGCTATAGCACTGACTGTATAATTTAAAAAATTGATTTCAGGTTGGGTTAAAAAATTCAAAAATTCAGTAAGCTAGCAGTAGGCTAAAGATTCGTCCAGAAATTTAGGGATGTGCATGTGGCATAGAGGGACGGACATTAGGTTGAGGTTTGGCATAGGGTCTCGGTTGCTGATTTCGTAACGCTTTTATTTCGTATTTAATAATTTGCATTCTATTATTATTATTGTATTATTTATTAATAACATAATTAATATGTATAATTATTATTAATTATAGTAATTACTGATGTTTTTATTAATATTATTGATGTTAATTATTATTATTCGTATCACAATCGATTACCATTATCGACAAATAATAATATTGATTACTACTACAGTTGAAATAGTTATTTTTATTGTTTGTATTATTATTATTTATATTATTATTATTTAATATTGTAAATATTGTCATCTTATTCATTGTTAGTTTTTGATGAGCAGCGGTGCGGTCGTATATTATTGTTGACTTAGAATTATTGTTATTATTATTATTTTTTTATTAGTTGAGGTTTGTGTTCGCTTTTGAAGTTTCGTTTTCATTTAGAGAGATCGTTAAATAATTCCGTTAGTTTCTGCGTTGATCTCTCGTGATTTTGATTAGTGGAATGATTTTTTATTTTGATTTGATTGAATGGTTTTATTATTTCGTTGATTCGGTCATTTCAATTTAATGGTTTTGTTAATTTCGTTGAATAATTTCGTTATTTCGTTAATTTTGTGAAATAATTTCATTAAATTTGATCGCATTTCGTTAAATAACTCAAAATTGACCTGCAGTGAAATGAGACTACGGAGTAATCGAGATACAGAAGAGCCGAAGCCAAGAGTAGCGTCGTCGTCATCAGGCACGTCGTCGTCTTCAAGGAGAGCCAATCGAACGACACGTCGAGCTGGGGTTGGAGCTGGCACGTCAACACATCAGCATCCGGCGAGTTCCCGAACCTCGGGAAGTGCTGAGGGTGGTTCGGTGGGAATACCAACTGCAGCCAGAACGAAAAGGACCGCGGGGGCGAGTGGGGCTGTGGGTGAGCCGGAGACGAAGAGGAAAAAAGTTGGTTGATGAAATTTAATTTTGGGTCAGGATACCATCATTATTTTTAATTTTAGGTCTAGGTGTGTGTTGATAAGGTGGAACCATCATGAAATTTTTTTTTTAAATTTCAGGTCAAGCCGCACGCCAGCGAAGAAGTGCCATCAACATCGAAGACGCATGCGACGAGACTCTCTCCAGAGACAGTGTCTGTGAAAGAGGGGGTAGGTCTGGGGGACCCCCAGTGGTAAAAGGGGGGCGGGGTCATAGCCAAACCCCGCCTCAACATTTGGACGGGCTCGGCGAGGGTCCTGAAGCGAAAAGGGCGAAGAGAAGGAATCGATACGATTATTTGGTGACGAATAATGGTGCGAAGAATATCGGTGACATTCCGCAGCATATTTTGGTAATTTTTATTATTGTTTATTATTGTTATTATTTTTTATAACCTTTAATGAAAAAATTTAATTTCAGGTCTCTGTGTTTGCAATGTTACCGATAGTGGAACGTATTAAGGCAGAGCGTGTTTGCCGCAGATGGCGTTATTTATCAAGGGAATTTGCATGGCGGAATACACGAACATTCTCATTTTCGACGTTAATGAAATATGGATACAATAATAATAATAATAATGATATATATAATAATAATATAGATAATAGTAATAATAGTAATAATAATGTAAATAATAATAATAATGCTGGATCATCGCTATCAACGTTATGGAATAGTAATAGCGGTGGTACTAGTGGAGGTGGTACGTCATTACTGACAAGGTCACTGCAACGTTTTGCTGGTGAACGACCGTTTATTGGAGACGCTGAGGTGAGGGAATTTTTTAATTTTAGGATTATTTTTTTTGATTTTGGGAATTTTCATTTTGTCCTGGGTTGAGAGAGGGAGAGAGAGGTTGATTTTAGGCAGCAGGATTGAAGGTGAGTGTCAAAGAATGAGATAGATGGGTGGATGAATATTTTTTGGTTTGTTTGGTTGGTTTGAAAAAATTAATTTCAGGTTGGTTAAAATATTGAATTTCAGGTCAAATCGTTGGCACAACGTTGTGGCAAGTACGTGCGTACGATTGATTTGCACGCATTTCGGGATACGCTCACCTACAGTGTGTGTCGTTCGTTTGCGTCGTTATGTCCGCATATAACAAATTTAAATTTGTGCGGTATTCAGCTGACCAATTCATCAGTACAGCTGCTGGGAAGACATTGTGTGAATCTGGAGGACGTGAACTTCAATCGCTGTTTCCAGGTCAATTTTTTTTGAGAAGGGGGGTGGGGTGGAATTTTTTAATAGACCTGAAAATAGGAAAGGTGAAATTGAGAATATTTTTTGAAAATTTTTTAGTATTTTAATTTTTGGAACCTGATATAGTCGATAGTGTCGTGGGCATTTAGGTGGCATATTTTTGTGCGGTTTAGTCGGTGTTGTAAGGCAGATTTTTTAGGATTATTTATTATTATTGTTTGTTATTTATTATTGTTGTTATTTATTATTGTTATTATTTATTATTATTGTTATTTATTATAATATATAATAATAATATGTATAGGAGAGTGTGGTAGAACGTGGTTTGTCATCATTTTTCTCGAAGTGTGTTCATTTGCGATCGGTGGATGTGGGCGAGAACGAGAGGTTGAGCGGGGTGCCGTCTTTTGAGACGTTGCCACAGAGTTTGGTGACGTTGAAGGTAGGGGGCTGCTATAGACTGACGAGTGCCGCGATGAATTCCGTTAAAAATAGGTATTATTTATTATTGTTGTTATTTATTATTATTTATTGTTATTTATTATTGTTATTGTTTGTTATTATTTATTATATATTGTTATTATTATTGTTTTAATGATTGCAGATGTCCGAATTTGACGTATTTGATGATGAATAACGTTGATACGTTGACTGCGCATGAATTGAATAATTTCTTTGCGGCGATGGGAAAGTAATGTTTATTGTTGTTATTGTTTTTATTATTTATTATTATTGTTATTTATTATTATTGTTTTTATTATTTATTATTAATTTCATTTATTATTATTGCTTATTATTGTTGAGGTAACTTTTTTTGTTTTTAGTTTACGTCGACTGAAATTCGGCGAATGTTTTATATCGCATACAATCGGAGGTGCGGATTTGAATTTGGGTGCGTTGAAGAATCTGACGGAGTTGACGATTAACGACAATTTATTGATAACGGATCGAGTGAGTTGTATTTGGTTAAATTGCGTTGACCTTAACGAATACGTATTACAGAGACCTGAAATTAATTTTGGGTTGTCGTGAGTTGGCCTGAAATTGGTTTTGAATTGTCATGAGATGACCTAAAATTGGTATTTTTTTCCTGTTTAAGGTGCTGCGAACGTTGGTAAATGGCTGCAAGAAGCTGCGTTATGTGGACATATCGGGCTGCAATCGTTTCGTGACGAATGTTGGCTTGATGGAGTTGGCAAAGCTCCAACATTTGACGCATTTAAATTTGTCGTTGATGAGAATTACTACGGATGAGACGGTGAAGCTGTTGGCCGAAAAGGGCATCCTGCAGGTGGGTGGCGGTGTTTTTTGTGTTGTGTTGTTGTTGTGTTTGTTGTTTGTTTATTGTTTATTTGTTTACTTATTTATTTATTGATACGATGTTGGGCTGTTGTTTGCGCGCGTGCGCTCCTGTTGATATGGAGCTGCAAGAGAGGCACCGCGCGCGTGGCGGCGCGTTCGAGGTTCTTGCGAGGAATGGCGCGAAGCGCGAATTTTTAAAAGTGGGCGGAGCTTGTGAGCGCATGCGCGCGCCTGGGAAGATTCAAATCGAGACTCCGCCCACGCATCGTTGCATTTGTTATTTTTGTCGCACTGGTGTATTAATTTGAAATTAATTTGTTTAATTAAATTTTAAAAAATTAAATGACTTAAGTTCAAAAATGCGAAATTAATTTGAAAAATTTTAAAATTCAAATAATTAATCGATTAATTTAATTTATATTTTTGAAAGATTTGGAAGTATTTTGAAATTTAATTAACTTGTTTCTTTAAATATTTATTAATTATTGTATTTCAGGCGATATTTTTGCATCGCTGTGATGAGGTAACAGACGCGGGTGTTGCGAAGTTGCTGGAGTGTTGTCCGGTGAGTTGTTTGATGATGGCGTTTGGCTTGTTTTGTTTTTTATTTGAGAGAGAGGCAGGGGATTTGAGTTGAAAGGTTTGAGAATACTTTTAAGATCACCGGGATTTTGAGATTTTAGTTTTTTGTTTAAAATTTCCATTGGTTTTTTATCGTTTTGGTTGTTTTGGTTACCTTTTGAAAGGTGTAATTCGCTTAATTTACAGAATTTAACGAGTTTGGACGTGTCGTTTTGTCCGTTGATAACGAACACTTCAATGCAGGCGATATACGCGTACGTATTGAAGAGGGAGTTGAGGGAGGTTGGTGGTTACGAAATATTTTTTGAATTTATTGCATTTTTTGGAGTTTTTGGGATTTCGAGATTCAGGTGACTTACGGTAATAGGTGTGTTCAGGCAGTTGAAATGGGATAGAAACTGGAATGATGGTGTTTGCGTGATAATAGTAATGATAACGATAAGTAGAGCAGTAGTAATGATAAATATAGTGATAGTAATAATAAGTATAATAATAAATATTTATTAAATAGTGGGTGATTTATGTGAATTAATACAATATAATATAATAATAATAATAATAATAGTAAGTGAGAGGAGGAATCGACGGTGTATATTGCGTGGCCATGCCTGCGCACGCGCGTGCGAACTGGTCTCGATTTGAAATTTGGCGCCATGTTTTGAATTGCCGTTCCGCGCGAGAGACGAACGGGCTGTGGGCGGAGACTGTGCTATTGTAGCGCCATATTATTCTTTGTTAATGATAGTAACAATAATAATTATGATAAATATCTTTCAAATAATGGGTAATTTATGTAAAAGAGTAAAAAGTAATATAATAATAATAAATATTGTATTCAGAAGTTGAATCCGGAGGTGCTGTTGAATTCGGCACGACGCAGACGGGACGATGAGCATTTGTCACAGTTGCTGCGTTACGAGCGCAGTGTGCACGCTCTGATGGATGCGGCCGATTTGGACGGTGCCGACGATTTGCTCTCGTTCGATAACGTCTACTACCGCATCGAACCGGCTGCTGACATCCTCAGAGTGCAACCGCCTGCAGTGGGAGCTCAGGCTGGCGTGTTTGAGGCGGCCAGAGCAAGAGCAGCATTCTTTGATCAGGTCGGAGCCGGAGCTCGTGAGGGTGGTGGAGCTCGCGAAGCCGGAGCTGGTCAAGGTGAAGCCGTAGTCGCAGCTCGTGAAGGAGCAGCAGCACAGCAACAGCCGCAACAGGAGGTGCAAGCGGAGGGGGCGGAGCATGCAGGCGGAGCGGCACGGTCGCGTTCGGCATCAAAACCACCTGAACGTGGTGAGCGCGGTGGTGGTGGCGGTGGCGATGAGCCAGCAGCGGATGGTGCGGGGACATCCGGCCAAAATGGTCAAGCGAGCGTGTCAGCGAGCGGCCGGCAAGAAGGCGGGACGTCTGGGAAGGAGGCGGCGGGCGACGGGGGCAAAAATGGCGAAGGGGGACAGGCGGGGGCGGGCGCGAAGCGGTCGCCGAGTATACCGTTCACGAAGTTACGCGTTTGGATCGGGAATAGCGGCGTGACAGAGTGCTACGAGCAGCGACATCCGCTGTTGATTGTGGACAACGGGGAGGCGGAGTTTGGCGATTATCCAGCATCCGTGTTCGAGTTCAGAGTGGTGATCACAATCAATAATTAGGGGGTGCTTTTATGGGCGGGGTTTAGGGGGGTACAATATGAAGATGCTTGTTGTTCGCGTTGTCTAAGGGGATACTTTTGTGGGCGGGGTTTAATGAGTACATAAGTAAAGTATTGTGTGGGCGGAGCTTAGGATGGGGCATATCATGAAGAAGTTGATTGTGGGCGGGGTTTGAGGGGGGAGGTACATTATTGTAATATTTATTCTTTGTGATTGTTATTATTAAATTGTGCGCGCTAATTAATGTTTTTATGTTATTATAATTATATTATTATTAATATTGTTACTGTTATTAATGTTTTTGATGCTTTTATTATTATTTATTATTATTATTATTATTATTATTATTATTATTGAGGTGTTTTAAATGCTTTTTTGAGTGTTTTTAGGACATAATTACAGATGTTTGATTCGTTATCGCAATTGTAATCATAATGATTTACGGTACTTTGTGCAGTTTTTATTATTTATTGTTATTGTTTTTATTATTTTTTATTATTTTTATTATTTTTTATTATTTATTATTGCCAACAATATGATGTTTTAATGATGTGCACGCATACACACAGCCATCTACCTATTATTGAGTGTTTTTGTTTTTTATTATTATTATTATTAAGTGCAAAATGAGTATTTTCAATTGAATCGTTTGTAAAATTAAGATTATTGTGCTGTAATATTTGCATTTGAGTTGTGGATGGATAGGGTTTTGGGCTGTATTTTGTGATTATTTAGTGGAGATGGGGCGGGGTATCCACCGTGGACCTGGAATAGCGGTTTGTTACCTGGAGGGATCGTCCCCGGACCAGGGGAACCCGTATGGGGGATGGAGAGCGTAGTTATGGGGGGGGGAATTGGTTTGGGTTGTTTTGTGTTATTATTTTATTGTGTTTATTGTTTTTATTATTGTTATCTTTATTATTATTATTTTATCACTAAGATAATGCAACGGCTTTTTCTCGTTTATCTATCTCTAACGCTTCCCATTTTCACACGCTATTTTGCACACGTCTTGAGTTTCGTCTGCTTAGATTTTTATCTCTGATCTATCCGCGGGATTCTCATGTGTGTGTGTTTTTTTGCGCGGCTCTTGTTTAACTGACTGTTTAATCGGCGTTTTTTTATCTGTGTAGTCTCCAATTTTCTCGTACTCTTTATGTTGGCTTTTCATGCCATGTGAAAATGCAGATTGTTCCACGGAGTGTGTTGCGCTGTTGTGAACACATTAAGTTGTATTATGATGAGAGTTCATTTCAATATTGAAATTGTAACATCGTTTTAGAATTTTTATTATTATTTATTATTATTTATTATTATTTATTATTCGTTTAAAATGTATAATATCGTATTCCATCTCATAAGTCGGCACTGTGTACCATGTGATTTTTGCAGTAAAATAAATTCGTTTGGCCATTTTTATTACTATCGAATAATTTGATGTAATTTCCAATGATGTGTTCTAATTCACACGGATTGATTATTATCTTTAATTGCGTGCAATTTTTTAATTGAAATGTTTTTGGCAGGGTGCCTGATATGACCTGAAATTAAATTCAGGTCAATTAGAACGCGTAGACGGAATTTAGAGCAGAACGCGATGAGGAAATCAATGTTTCCGGAGGAAGAAGATAGCGGCGCACCGAGCTCATCTGAGGGGGAGGAGCAGACGAGTGATAGTGAGAATGGAGAGGGTGCAGACACGAAGGGGCGGGGCAAGAAGGAGGGACAAAAGGCCCCCAAGAGGAGGGTGATAAAGTTTAGGTGTGCACCCAAGGTTGTGGTGAAGAAAAAGGTGCGTTATTATTTATTATTATTATTATTTATTATTATTATTATTATTTATTGTTATTTTATTATTATTTATTATTACATTTGAAATAAAGTAAATTTAATTAATTACTTTGAAGCGACCAGGTGAACTGTTTGTTTTGGATACGGCTGTCACTAGTGAAGGGCCAGATCATGAAGTAGTAGCAGACGAAAAAGAAATCACCGACGGGCAAAATAGTACCGAGGTGGGAGAGAAGAAAGACGATGAAGAAAAGAGAGAGAGCGTTGGTGAGACGGGGAAAGGACAAGAAAAACGGGAAGAAAGACATAAAAAGGGAAGAAATTTGGCAGCATTTGATGAGGTGCTCAAAGATAAAGATGTTCAAGAGGTGATTTTTGTTTAATATTATAATTATTATTATTATTATTATTGTTACTATTATTATTATTATTATTATTATTATTATTATTATTACTATTATTATTACTATTATTTCAGTTACTCGCAAAGAGTATTATAAAACCAGGTTTCGAGAAAATCTATGCCGAAGGACATAAACCACTATCGAAGAGGGCAGAGTGGCGACTCAGGAAGGTCGGTAATTTTTTCACTTTGACCTGAAATTAGGCGGGAATTTTTTTTTCAAAAAAATCGAACTGAATTCAACTATTTCAGATCTAATTGTTCGTTAGCGTAGACAATAAAGCCTGAAATTAATTTCAGGCCGAGCGTGAGAGTACCAAAGGTGCCGAATGGTATGGCATGCCGGCGACAGAGTTGACAGAGGAGCGCCAACGGGATTTGCAAATTCTGCAGATGCGTGACGCTTTGGATACGAAAACGCATTATAAACGAAACGATCGGAGCGTTTTGCCAAAATATTTCGAGGTGCGATTTGCCAAAATTTTGAATTTGAAATTTGAATTTTCAAATTTTTTAAAAACGCGGGATCGGCGTTGCGAGGCGCAACCGGGATTTAATTTTTGAAATTTTTTTTCTTAATTTCAGGTCGGTACCATAATCGAAAACAAGGCCGACTTCTATTCCGCGCGTCTCAGCAAAAAGCAACGCAAACGCACAATAGTTGAAGAGCTGATGGCCGATCAGGAATTCCAGTCGAAACAACGCAAAAAATACGACGCAATAATGGCCGCAGAGCACGTCACTAGACGGGGTGCATTCCGTCGTGGGGGGTACCCCGCCAAACGGGGGCACCACAAATTCAGGAGGGGGTCTGCGAGGGTGTGAGACATTGTGCCAACCGTGGAGGGTGCAGACGGCAAAGATTTCAGGCTATGACGTCATCATTCATTCCGCCAATCCAGTTGCATTGGCATTGTGTGTTGGCCATTGTAGTGGCAACATGAAACGTAGTCTTATAACAATAAATTCTAAAGAAATCAAGATAAAAATTAAACGTTGCCATTTAAAAAACAAGGATAAAGATCTAATAAACATAAAAATAATTTACACCTTACGCAAGGCCCCAGAAAAATTCAAAAAGTAACTGGTAAAATTTATAAAGAAAATAAGAATAAAAATAAGTCAACTAAAAAATTCTTGACAACTCTATAATAAAAAATTATTAATAGAAACAACACTAAGAACTCCGTAGAAAAAGGATAATTAAAGAACCACAAATACTACTACAAATAATAACGAATCGAATAGAAATTCGTAAAGTAAACCATTCCGAGTTGATCTATCAACTAATTTTTGCACGTGCTTTGAATGAGAATGGTTTTTGCAAGTGCTGAATGGTTTCGAAAGAATCGCATCAAATCGGCTTTTGTATTGTTTATTTGTTAAAAACGAAGTAGCTTTTATAAATCTAGGGAATCGGAGAAGTTAACGCCTGTATTTCACCTCAGAGTCAAGCTGTGGTTCAGGCTGAAGCTTGATTCAGACTCAACACGATTTCGAAACATTGACAATTAGAATAAAAATAGTTTTTCCATCTTGGCTTCATGGACAAGCCAGTTAAGTGCAACTCATGCTTCACTGGTCTTAAGCAATTGAGTGAGTTGAATTGCTTCGTTTCACCGCTGACCGCTGCCACTCCAAGGAGTGACACATAACTGATTATGAATATGATTCTAACACAGGCGATTACATCCGTCAAGTGCGGAAAATGGCTGGCGAAAATTAAGAAATAATAAGATCACAATGGAGGAATCAAAACGATTGAGTGATATCCACCAAATAGCGATGAACGAGTGTAGCATTAGGAGTGAACTTGTGGCTTATATTAATCGTTTTACGTATAAACTGATGAAAACTCATGAAAAATTCATAAGAAGGGAAATTTTCAACGAGAATTACTCACTTCCGATGGTGATATGCGTGTACTTTCACGAAGAAGTCACAAAGCTTGAAGAGGAGAAACTGAACTGAGAATGAGCATTCCTTGTGCATGAATCACCTCTATCAAAAAAACGATCTTAATCAATCACCAATTCAAACACATCACTGATACGTGATCGATGTTATTGATGACTTTAATGTCCAACAGCCCCCAAATTGCTTTATTTTGTTCTCATTGTGAGAATTTTTTTGCCAAAATCATTTTGTTCCCGAAGAAACTTTCACAACAAGTCTATAGCTCTGAGATGTGAGCAAGACTAATCAATCAAAATTCAGACGAATTCCTCAAACTAGCACATGGCTGATTGTGAATAAAGCTGGAGCAGTTCAGGATGACCGTTCCAACGATCCTCTCACCTCTGTTCGGTCGTCTTTTCTTATTTGTCCCTCGAAACTTCCAGTTTCGGCTATCGATCTATATGAAAATGAAATGAGCGTTTGATACGAATGAATGCAATTCACATGTATTCCCTCCCATCAAAGCATCACATCTGAATGCCATCACTGTCAATCAAATGTGCACAAAATCAATTAATTGCACCACTCTTTGACTGCGCACCGGGTATGTACCCCCGAAAAAGCAAAATGATAACGATAAGTAACAACTATTGCGAGATTAAAAAATATATTTGCATTTTCAAATGAAACAAACAAAACAAATCAAAACAAACAAACAAACAAACGAACCAACGAAACACAACAAAAACCAGTAATATCTTGCACGAAACATTACATCGAAATATGCGAACAATGGTTTCTTTCTTCTCAGAAATGGTACCATAACGTTTTGAATTTCATGCAGTAATGAATCAGAATGTGCTTGAGTGCGGGATATCGTAATGCATAGCATCATTAATCTAGTGAATATGCATGCAGATTGATAAAAGTGGCTTAGATCCTGAAGTGAAACTTGTCTCCGCAAAAAATCAACACAAACTGAAATTCATCAGTTAAAAGCGTGACAATTCCAATTTTTAACAGTAGTCACTGCACAGACATAGACAGCTAACGAGTATGGGAAGTTCACAGACATCCACATAAATAAATTCAACAAAAAACATTGAACAGAATCGCAAGAAAAGGAGAGATTTCAAAGAGACAATAGCAAATACAGTGACGTACACAGCGAGAGTGGTAGTGGTTATTAAAGGATAATAACGGTGGTAAGTAATAATTATGATGGAAAATGATCACTACAAAATGTTGATAAAAACAACAATAACAATAACAACAACAAATCTAATGCAATCAAAAAGATTAATCCCACAAAAAAATAAACAAAACCATTTTAAGATATCAATTTTCAAAAACAATAATATAATGAGCTGAAGAATGTACATTTTTGATATTCTCATACCTCCTTTGCGCTTTTATGATAATATATAATCATAGAACTATTCCGAAGTTTTGATCAACGATATATAAGGTTGCCGGGGATTGACATGACGAAGAGGAAAGGGAAATGGATGTCGGAAAAATTCTTTTAACGGAATAGAGTCACAGCCAGTAAGGAGATTTCTTAGGACCAGTCTCACTTCCGGGAGGAAGATTTTCTATCAGAGGGAACCAATTGTCTGAAGCAAACACGAAAAAATAACGATAACGTACCATTCAGGGAGACGAAATTCGTTCTGATGAAGAAGGATTCATAAAGCTAAAACAATAGAAAATACTGATTGAAACATGGATGGAATAGACAAGTTGAATGAGGTGCATAAGAAGTGCATAATAATGATTACTGCTAATCGATATAATGGCATTATCATATCAATCCATCCAATATTTTTGCCATTATCAATGTCCGATTATATTTTACTTCAGAGAAGTTGCTAGGATTGAACAAATTCCAACGACCACAGAATAGGGCATTAGCAAAACGATTGGCTACAGCAAAGACAAGACTTTTTCATTATCCACTTGGTTGCTGGCGAAAGATCACATCCACAACTCGATTCTAAATGTTCCCTCCTCAACTCCCTCTCCCTCTTCTAAGATAACTTAAAACGAAAAAGTTGACCTGAACTCATAAATGCCATCATTATCATGCAACCAGTCGAAGTTGATAGCCATCAAAACAACAAAGAATTCAATTCATTCAAAAACATTCGTTGAGAATATAAATAAATATCGTAATGAAACAAATCACGCTTAACGAACGTAATTCCAAAACGAAATCATTCGATAAGCAAAAACAAATACGGAACAACCAATCAATTCAAACGATTAATAAAACAAAAATAATATCATTATTAATCATCACTATTCGACTCATCCGAGCCACCATCTGATTTTTCATCATTACCATTATTATTATCATTATCACTGCTCCCGTCAGCCTTACCACTACTTCCTTGATCACTAATTCCGTTCAGTTTTTCATTGTTTTTTGCATTTTCTTCTCTCTCACGCCTCGCGTCCTCTTCAGCTTCGTATTTTTCGAGCGCAGCACGATCGGCTTCATTCAAGAATTTTGCTTCAATAATATGCGGAACAAGATCTTTCATCATGCCAAATGCTAAAAATCGTCGCTTCTTGAACAGTTTCAACAGTGGCTCATCAGCCAGTACGTATCGCTTATCCTGAAATTTTACTCATTCCAATCAAACGATAACGCAATGCGCCCAACTACGATTCGCTTTTCTCTTCTGATACCTGTCGCATTCCAATAACTTTTCAAACACTAACAATAGAGCAAATAAATCAAATAAGGCGCTTTATGGCTCCTTTTACACTATCAGTAAATGAACAAAGCTATTCGATTTAGGAAAACAAAGAAATTTTGAAATTTGGTACTTCTAGAACTGATAGCGACTTCTTGAGCGTAGCACGATGTGACAGTAAATGCAGAAAATATAACGCTGCTCTCTTATTGAACGTGCTCTGTTGCAATTGAAGGAAAAAAGAAAACGATGAACAAAAACGGACTAAATGTCACCTTCGGATCCATGAGATTGTTGGAACGGAAGTAGGCCCACATCGATTTGACCACATCACTTCGTCGCATATATTTCTTGCCCACAATTGATGATAAATCTTCTGTTAAAGCACAA
The DNA here is from genome assembly GCA_035041965.1 of Anisakis pegreffii. NCBI lineage: Eukaryota > Metazoa > Nematoda > Chromadorea > Rhabditida > Anisakidae > Anisakis > Anisakis pegreffii. The sequence continues at coordinate 5,336 of JAPYMA010000723.1, read as the reverse complement.
CACACACTATATGCAGTCTGAAAAAAACAAATCATTTTAACGCTCTGTTCAGAATTATCGTGATGTGTCCACTACTGACATACTTCCAGCCTTATTACTCTCGAGAAATTACAGAAATGTTCTGCGCTGGATCCGAACATTTTAAAACCCGCGGAATATCCCTATTTGTTCAGCTCTGGGCATTTAAAAGATTATTCTGAGCATCAGAGTTGAAATGAATCCATCTCAAAAACAAATGAAACAATCAATTCGTTTGGTCCACTTCAAACACAATTAATTTGTTGATGTTTCACAGCCTGACACGATTTGACCACTCCAAAAAGATCCCAAACAAAATAATGATGACTTGTAACCTTTCGTTTCACTCCTCCTTCAGCCGGTTTTTTCTTCTTTTTGGGTGCTTGCTTCTTGACATTGGCCGCAGCAGCTCGCCGTTTCTTTTGGCCTACTTCGAGCAAATCCGAATCGGAGCCTGAGGCTGCACGTTTTCTTGAACTCTGAATTACGACAAGTTACTCGAAATACGAACTGCTCCATAAATCATTTCTGATTTATCTCTATCTGATCAGCTCAACTTGAACGGCTAATTTTAATGGGCATTTTATTCAATCACTCAAGAATACGAACACACTGCGAAAAACTGGCACCGTGATCGTTCCTTTCGGCTCAACGACTACTGTATTTACGAAAAAGGTTACTACTTGACCCACCAATTAAGTTTTCACTCTTACAATTACGCAGTAATATAACAGAGTATTCACATACTCGTTACTTTGCTAATTTCAAATCAGTGGCTATGACCAGCATATTGTCATTAATATATAGAATGTTCACAAACTTTTTGTTTCTTTTTGGGCGTTGTAGAATCGGTGAAAACAACACCATCGTCAGAATCTGAGTCATCCGAATCAGAACTTTCTTTAGCGGCAGCTTTCTTCGCTGTTTCTGCGTTTCGTTTTTCAACGACCTAACATAAAATTATAGTCAGAAAATTGATTTTAAAAAGAATTAATTAATAGGAGATGAGAGCCATAGAATAAAATGTGTTAAATTACCCATATGGTGGCACATAAAATGTTTGAAACTACGATAAAATGTTATAGAATGAAGGCACTGACAACTGTTTGCAATTGGTCCCACTGAGATTCATTATGAAAGGTTGAATGAGAAATGGTCAAAAAAAGGTTTAATTTATAATGTGATATTACGAATGACTACGCAACGAACCTCCATAGCGATCGTGTCAATTTGAGACTTGAACGGCGAAAAGTCAGCATTGTATTCTTTCCGCAGATTTTCTCGAATCAAACGACTCGTCAGTTTGTCCAATCCTTGAAAGTTAACACTATAAATCCTCAAACAGAAACTCAATCCACCGCATTTGTTGGAATTAATAAAGTCGACGAATCTAAGGTTCAATCAAAACATAATTTTACTCAAAGCTGATTTTTCGAGATTTTTCGTAACCAATGTATTTTCATTTGACAAACTGTGTAATTCAAATCCCCAAAATCTTTTCCATAGTAATACTCATGTCAAAGATTTGCGATGAATTAGATTATCCCGTTGAAAGGGTTTCACTTAAGGGTTTCTTAATTCATTCAAACGTGTGTTATCAATATGTTTCTGCTTTCCAAAACGGAGGTTGCTGCAATTTTCCATAGAAATAGAGTTTCCAAGTTCAAACGTGAGACTAAGGCTATGTGCAACGTTAAGGTTGATGATGTTATAGGGATGACGTACAATGAAAACCGAACACTTTCGAAAGGACCAGCAATAATAATAATACCATTGAACAAACTTAACATTAAAAAAACCAACCGAACTGATTGATCTGTTCGATGATCGATTTGCGAAGAACATCTTCGGTCACTGGTAAACGAGGAACTTCGCTTGAATTTGACATCTGCAACAAACTATTATTTGTGGTTGGGAAGCAAAACTTCAAAGCCGTACAAAGCACGTTCTATTCACAATACAATCATACGGTCTAAAAGATCACTGATATAAACAAAACTGTAAACGTCTCACTCTAGAGAAAAATTATTTCTGGAGGAAGCGCCCACAACGTTGTTTCAGTGCGTTAAATTAGTTCAAAGCATTAAACTGTTGTTTCGGATGCTATTTTCGTTTTCTTATCAATTCAATTTCGATGTTTGGCCACACTCACAGCCACATATCGCTGTGAAGAGAAGGCAAGTCTTTGTTTTACTTTAGAACGTCACCAAATTCATTGATCGTTTATTGACTTTTAATCATATGTTTCAGTTCGAGTGCTTCGGACATTTTATTATTGAGAGAAAAACCTAATTGTTTTACAAGTGAACTCTCACAGACAGAACTCTCTTACTACATCGAGAAATCGACTGTTTCATGTGATTTCACCTCGATTCCGTCACGGTTTGTGACAAATCATTCTTAACTAAAACATCCAAAAGAGCATATGTAAACAGCTAATGTGACACATATGATCAACTTCGACATGCATTTCAATCCTGTAATTCTTAACGCAAAAACAGACATCACTCTCAATTGCCATCTATGCAAGAGTCATTGCCACTGTTGTTCATTATTCCCGTCCAATAAATCAACCTCACCTTTCCCAATTACAATCCATTGATAACAATCAACTGGCAAATTAATTATAATTATTAAGTGAAACGTCTTGAATACGGCGCGAACGTATTGGCTCAATACCAATCACAGCAACTGAATGTGAACAATCTTCGCGAGACTGCCTAGAGTATAATTGCTGAGTGGTGTATAAAAGCTTATGATTAGCTACACATTGCATACTCCATACGCACACATTAAAACTTTTAGTTAAAGTACACTGTGCATACGGGTTTCGTGAATTCCACATTGTTTATTTACAATTCATGTGCAATGAATTCAACTCAAATTTAAAATCCCTAACCCCTCATTCCTTCTAAGTGAAGTCGCCTGAACCAAGAGAAACGATTTTTCGTGTGTATGCGCACAGAATACTTACATTTTCATCTGCAGTAATTGATATGTGGAAGAAATAACTACAGTCTCAAAAAATGGATCCACCAACTCGCGACTCATCGACTAAATTCATAATGGTGTAAGGTTTATCGTTAACAGCTGGATCTGGCGTGATAAAATAATTCCTTTTCACAAATCGAATATAAAATGCATTGCGACAGAAGTTATGTAATAATTTATTTGTCTAATATTTTTTCAAAAAATGAATACAACATCGAATTTAATTATTTCGAATGAGATAACGATGGCGACGATCGTGAGAAATTCATCCGATGTGATGCAGCTGAGGTATCTTCATTAGTTCGCCGATTCTGTAATCAAGCATACATTAGTTTAATTATATGACGATTTTTCCACATAAACAATTCATACTGAAAGGAACATTTCGATAAAACAATCACTTTTTTGAACACAATTATTCGTTAACAGTAAACTTGTAAGAAGCCATTCAAAGTTGACTAGGGAGACGACTTGTGCAAACGGTCATGTAATTGCTAATGCTAATGACAACAAGTAATGGCAAATATCTCAAACAACTCATCATCTCAAATGAACTCATCAAGCAATTTCAATACACTTGCATTTGTATATGATTGTCCCGTATTCCAAGCTCCTCCTCCTCGGTTCGGTGAATTCAGATTCCAAGTCGGTCGATGCGCTGAGCTAGTGTTTGGTGATCTAGTAGGGTGGCTATTGCATGATGCAAGTCTAGTCGATGGAGGCAGTTGAATTTCGGCGAGAGTGTGCATTTGCTGTTGATCGTTTTGATGATGTTGCTGTATATTTTCAATCCCGCTAGTACCTTGTTCGGTATCCGAGTCTATCTCCATATCACATACCTTGAAATTTGAATCAATCAATTCGTTACTTGAAAAAATTATTTGCAACAACTATTTCATATTGTGATTTGTCTGCTTGTAATCGAACTTCCATTCTCATTTCTTGATAAGTCATATACATAATCAGTTTTATATTGCACGCATTATAAAGGTTCATTATTTTGAAATAGCAATTGCCTGATGCCTAATCAATTCATTAAGAATAATGCATTCAGTTAGGTGCTCTGAACACTGTGAAACGCAATAAGACGATGGAATTTGACTGATGAAGTGGAAATGTTTTTGGAGAATAAAATATGACTTGGTGGTTTTCCTCCATATGATGCACATCATCTGAAGCCTCATCACCGGACATGCCAAGATATGCTTCCACACGTGGACGAATATCGCTCAACAATGTCATTATGCTATCATCCGTACCAATACGCTGAAACAATCAGATTGTACGGCTGCAACAAATTGATCGTCTCAGAGATATGCGTAAAATAATTCATCAACATAACAATGATAATACTTCGATCCTAAGACAAAATAACCTTTTAACTGCGCGGATTTAACATTAGGACATTGATTTACAAACGAAACAGTAGCTAAAAGGAGCTAAAAGTAAGGAGCTAAAAACTTGACTAGTTAAATACGATATAATTCCATCGTGCACTTCAGTTTCACGGAATAAAAAGGAGAGCGAACCTGAAAAACGATTGCTTCACATCGCTTACGAAACCGTGAATTCAATTCCCTGAGTAATTTCTCACGAACTTCGTTCTTGGTTAAATACATCGACCGACTCGCCAGCACATCATCAACCAAACGTTCAGCCTCTGCACACAATTTCGTGAAGCTTTCCTGAATTCTTCATACGAAATAAATAATAATTCTTTCCTCAAATAAAAAATAACTACGAGTAGTTAATCAGAAGCATGAAGTCACAGAAAGAATCCACTTTAAAAAATTAAGAACAAAATAAACTACATCAGCACTAATTTCTGCAAGATGCTTTCGTCTCACTTCATCGAAACGACCATCTTTTTTATATTTATCCACTAAATTTTCAACACCTTTTTGATTATCACTCGACAAGGACATCAGTTGTTCAATTTTATCACTGAAATTAAACAAAAATAATGACATAAATGACTTGTCCCTCACGCATCCACAAAATTTATACCGAAACAATGTTTATATCGAAATAAAATTTATATCGAAAGAATTCATAAAACTATACGAAAAAACATTCCACCATGGGTGGTGAATGGTGGAACATAAAAATCATTAGCCTAGATAGAGGCAAAAGTGGCGAAATGGTAACAAAGTTGATTAATCGTTTTGTCGCCAATTGTTCACTGCCTCACTGACTATCTGAGGGAGAGCATGCAAGAAGTGTGAAGACGTCGCGATTGCGATAAAGGAAGACAGGCCGATGGATCGGCATCGCCGAACGAATACACATTTGTGGGTCGTGATAAACGAAGCTGAATGAGATTTAAA
>JAPYMA010000722.1:0-10395 GCA_035041965.1 Anisakis pegreffii | reverse complement strand
TTAACGGGGTTTTCATTCTTTTCCTTGTTGTTACAATCGCTCCCATAGCTTTTACCACCAAAAGTGTTCTCTTCTGCTTTTTTCTCATTCATTTCACTCAACAATTAAAGTCAAATTCTCATTCTATCAAATACACTCTATAATTGATCATTTGACTGTCGAACGTTGTTGAACAATAATATTTGATTGCTGCATTGTTGATTTCGACTGTCAACACTCGTCAACATATCCAGTAGACAGTATATGCTATAGAATGAGAAACTGATTCGAAGTGTGAAGTGAAATGAGACAAAGTGAATGAGAAAAACTCATCAAGAGAACGATATTCGCATGTAATAGCTATGAGAGCGAATACAACACGTCTGAAAAGAATGAGAATTCGTCTAAATCAGTTTGAAGTGAGCGTGTCACGGACAATAGATTTTCATGCAATTATGATCGACTGCAATAATGAGCAACATAACGGTATAGGACAGTGGTTCTCATATGGAGTGAAATTGCCCGTTTTGGGTAATTTGGAGGTGTCGGGGGGAGGGGAGGGTAAATGAAGATTATCGTGAATTTAGGATTTTGTGCATTTGTTAGTTATAATGAAACGTCCTTGTGACGGTGCATTTTTCACAGGCGACTCGCTCACGGAAACACTCTTATTAATCCTATGTTCTGAGTACCTCTAAGTCGCCTAAGCCTGAACAAAAGTCAGTCTGAAAAAATCACAATTTTTTGTAAGTTCTAACATCAAACAATTCGACTATGCACAAACTCTGCTCTGCTTCTTCTGCGTAGCTCTTTTTACAAAAAAAATGGATTTTTCACATTGCTTCACCAATATGATGAATAATATCGAGTTTTTATTGCATTCTTTGAGAATTCAAAGTGTTGAATTTGACGATTCAACGACAAATTTTCAGATTGTTGAGTGTCTTCAGTGCGACTAACGGCAGTGAAAAACATCTTATTAGTTGAAAGTTGTCGCCAGTGAAGTGTGAATTCATCCGGCAACACTTATCACTTGCAAATACACTGTCTTGTGGTGCGTGCTAAATCTGGTAATCAGGTTTTGCTGTATGAACGATAGATGGAGATCATGCCTGCCAGATTTCATATCATGGCCGGTGAGCAGAAGAGGAGGGGTGTGAGGACAGTGACGTGACTATTTAAAGAAAGGTTGTAAAATTTAGTGTGCAAATTTTTCAGTTTGTTTTAATGCTTTCAACGAATAGATTGTGCAAAACGGAGTGCCACAAATAAACACCGTGGAAGTATTGCAGTTATGGTGAAAGTTTCGTTAGACAGTTGTCATACTGTAACTGAATATAGTCTTACACAATAATAACTATAGCAGTCTTAATAATCACAGTAATGATTGGAAACAGTAATCACATCGATAGCAATGATAACATGATATTGATAACAATATTATATCGATGATTATATGTTGGTATGGGAGACAAATTTAAGAGCATTTCATTAAAGGGAATGCGGACAATTTCGGCTAGAAATCTATTATGTTGCCGATTCATTCGCTTTAGTTGAACGGAGATAGTAACTCATTATTGAAACGATTCGGACAGTGCCGCAAAAGTGAATACAGGTGGTAAGTTTGAGTTTGTGGGATTGATAATGAAGCTTCAGAGAAATTTGACACAGTTAATGGCTGCTGGAATTTAGTCGAGTTCAGGGCTCCAGTGCAATTTCCTACAGTTTACGGCTTCAGTGAGATTAGGTGAGGATTATATCTCCAGTGAAATACGGTAAACTTTAAGGCTTTCTTGAAATTCGGTACATTTTATGACTTCGGGGTAGCTTTTTACAGTTTACAACCCCAGCGAAATTTGGCTAATTTTATCGCTTCATTTAATGCGTAGTGATCGAGATGTGTAAAAAACACGTGGAAAAATCATTTATTTATTCATTAACAAAACGCACAATGACACCATCAAGAAGACGAACTACAAATACGATTTGAGTCTACGGGTGTTGAAGTGTTGTTGAAGTCTGCAACGTACCTAGTTGAATCTGATGCTGTGTTGCCGTAGTCGTTACGTTGTTAGAGCCGTAGTTAAATCCGCACTCAGCCTGGATACGTTCAAAGCAAGTCGAATCAATAATGTTGGGTAGGTAGTGGGCCACATTAACCTTAACTTTGCACATAGCTTCACCGGTAGCTGCTCCGCAAGTGGCACTGTATACCTGACGAGCACATCGCGCTATGATTACAACAGTGCTGTAATGGAAAGTTTGTCAGCAAAAACGGGCAACCTGTGGGGGACATGTCAGGAATAGGATGTGGGAGAGGAAGGGGGTGAGAAAGATAGGTACTCGTGGAGAAGTTCAAGATATTTCTGACCGACTAGCCGATATGATTAAAGCCAATTACCTGCACACACTTGCAGAAACAACTTGCTCTCTTATTTCACATTGTTTCATCTCTACCAATGTTCTTACAATGTTATTAACCCTGTGTATACAGTGATAGTCTTCTTCGAAAACTGAAAAAATACAAAATTAGAGAATTTCACGAACAGTTGATCAAGAAATAAAAAAATTAGAACTTACCAACAACTTTATGCAGTGTGAAATTTCACTCTATGGAAGGCGAGTTTCGTTGAGTCTACTAAAAAAATGAAGAACTAACATAGGGATGGGGGGTGGAAGCAATTTGAGCTGAAAAGTTGAACAACGGTTTGCCGAAATTATGGAATGTAGCGCAACAGTGAGATGACAGTACGGTAACAATGAGACGACAGTGAAGGATCAACTGAGACCTTAATTGAGGTAATCTAAATGAAGTGATGGAGGTGCGATTAGCCGGTGGTAACATTATCAATCTATTGAATTCAAGCGTCAATGAGCTCAGGCAGAGGATCGGAGATTTGCTGAAATGTTGGAAAAGTTTCCTCACCTATAAAACTCTCACCGCACATGGACTCAGATACTGCAAAGTCAACAGAGTATTTAACGGCATCAGGATAATCCAATGCTAACGCTTCTAACTTTCTTCCGGTCATGCAATCAGGCATCGAAGAAGGAGCGATAGCCACTTTGATACAATTGTGTAAATCATTGTAAGCCCTGTAAAAAGACTCGTGCCCCTATGTAAACCAGTGATTGTCACTACTCATAGATGATACGGAGAGGTTTCTTTGTCAATAAAATTTTCGATGTTCTTGAGAGCCGCAAGACATACTCTCCATCAACGGGTGAGGAATTTGCCCGCAGATTACCACGGCACAAATCAATGATTTCTATGGGGTGGAAATTTTGTTCTGGGGAAAAGTAGCGAATGTTAGGGAAATTGAAAATGTGTTGGTATTGAACGATTTTTTTTCATGCTTCATGCAAACGTTATCAAAAATGAATCAATAGCGTTTCTTGAATCGGTGTGCGTCTTGCACAAGCTTACGAGTTTTACAGATTGTAATTGTGTGGCATCTGCAATACATGAGAATATGCACTGAGATGGCTACGAACCTGCACGCTACTTGAAAAGATTCGTTGGAATTTACGGCTCCCCAGATATAAGGCACGAATAGTGGTAACTTTCCAGATGAGTCGATTCCAAAGTTATATACTTGCAAGTAGCTACGATAACATTCGCGAAGCACCTGAAATTGCAAATGTTTACCGTATCTTCAGAAGATTGTTGTCAGAGTGCTATAAACAAATGAAAATTTCAATTTATTCACAAATCTGCTAACGCATTCGGCTTAAAACCGAAGTGAATCGATGTTTGACGTTCCAAAACACTGACAATCATTCACACGCAAGTATAATTAAAATGTGCTTCCTTCAACACTTCAAACATTTCCTTCAATTATGTAACACACATTTTGTGCGTGAACAATGTGTCACTCTTTGCGCATACTCGCAACCTTGAATCAAACACGAACCAAATATCTTTCCCGCTTCGTAGACCCGGAAAAACTGACTGAAAATTCAGAGCGGTTCGTCAAAGTTGTTCTAACTTCCACTTACAGCAGTTAGGTTATTTGGACAACTCGTTATTGGGGAAAATCCGGTGTCATTGCGTACGACAGAGAGTTGTTGTTGTGAGCGTAAGCTGTTGGTGATAACTCTAAACGCATTCAGGCCATTTGAGGCGACAAGATTCTTGAACGGGATGCCTGAGACCACCGGAAGCAGTACTGTAACCCAAAAAATTACTGTATGTCTGCTCATTACATAAAGGTTACTGTAAAAATCAGAACGAATTATGATATGTCTAGTAGTTCCACAGTCCATCCACCTTCAATACTGACGAACATATCTGAAGCTTGGTATTGGGTGGTGATGTCTCTATTCCATTTAAATTGTTCTATTCCAGTTCTGTTCCTCATCTGTTTCATCAAAAAGAAGAAAACTGTTCGAAAATGAGGGAGGAACAGTTTGGAACAGAACAGAGCCGTTTTTGAGCCCAAAGGAACAGAAGAGAACAGTTTTCAACAGATTTTGGCTGTTCCTTATGCTGTTTTTTTTTTGAATACTGCAGTAAGATAAATTACCATTGTTAGATTATTGTTATAATCAGGTTTAAAAAATGTTCTGAAAAAAGTGGTACAGAAACATCACTAGTAATGGGCATGGATGGGAGGAGAGAGTGGTAACCTTCTCGATTTTAGTACTTGGCTGCATCCCTGGATGTTGTGGAACATTGAGAGAGGAGTCTAATCCGAACATTGAGGCAATCAAGATTACGGATCCATCATCCCTCTGCCCATGACTAGGGACATGGATTAGATACTTATTCGCACATACGGATGCGAGGAAAAATAGATGAATGGCAAAAATCACATCAATTTACCGAGAAGGATAGTAGTGATCGGCACTACCGTTGGTTTGGACTGGAACATTTCGAGTTTGCAACTGAAACTGAATGTTGCGCTCCTATTTAAGCACTGCCTTTGTTTAATTTATTGCAGATATCGCTCATGCCTAATCGAGGTCTCTCGTAAGGGCGGTTCCGTCGAGGTAAGGCACAACTGACATCGATAGAGAGAGAAATGAAGACAATTATGAAAACGGATCTGCAATGGGGCTTACATTTGTACATATTTGCAATAATGATTATTGAGATTTTGAAATATTTACTATTACAGTCTGAAACAGTTTGTCATAATATTCTCTAATATTGCAAATCATCTTGGCCCTGAATTGTTTGCTGAAGCAAGGTCATATGATAGTTGCTTGGTAGTAATCGCTTCACATGAAGTAATAAATTTCATAATTCAAGAATATATGATTTGATATAAAAGTGGTAGTGATACTGATAAGACTGATGAGTGCAATGCTTGTTGTTATGATTTATCGTTAACATCGAACCTGCAAAACAACATTCCAACGTATGGTTTGGTTAACGGTGTGTTGCTATCACTATTAATAATATTGAAAACAACGAGAATAAAAACAGGGAAGTATTAATGGGTTAAAACTTCCAACAATTTCAATCGGCACCGAAATTTTCAATTGAATGGAATATTCTACCTATAAAAACCCGCATTACACAGCCGATAGTTGCATGCGTCTGCTGAGTTCTAGCATCAAACATTTTAACTACCTACAAGCTCCCCTGAACGTCTGCTTACCTCTTGCCACTTGCCTTCACTTCCTCTCTTTCCCTCTCGGTTATCAATTTCGTTTGAATCAATGAAAAATCGAAAAATATTTAGTGAACGAACTCGATGAGCCCGTAGGCATTTAATTGAAATGCGAGTGGATCATCGTACGTGACTCGTCATCGAAATCGACAAATTCACTACGAAAGAAGGATCCGAAAGCTCCGAAGATATCAGATGAGAAAAAGCTCCTTTACTGTTGGTGCATTTTCAACTTAGTTTAGTTCCCGGGACCCCTCCCGAGTTCATTTCCATCGTCTCTCATGCAAACAACTTTTGTTTGAACGTAAAACTTCATCTGCGTTTCAATATCTTCTATCGTTGTTCACCTTCTTATGTTATGATTTCCTCGTTGATGACTCAGTTATGCAACGAGCTTCATCATTGTATTATCCAGAAACAGCGCGCGTTATGGATGCTATTCATGCCTTTGAAGGGTCTTAACGAACTGAGTCGAACTGATATTCATTTCAAACGTTTGTGTGATGCTGCTCAATTAGAGACGTTTGACTGATGCCGTGCAGACCATTATATTATTTCTTGATCGAAGTTCAACTGTGTTCACTTTTGCGCTACGTTTTGAAATTTCTTTACAATTCTCGACATCATTTGTGGCATATTCTGTTCGGTTGTCTTTCGTCGATGAATGATGACACATAATTCATAATTGGCACGGAAAACATTTGCAAAATATTACGTGCACAACAATTTTCACAACAAAGTTGTGACAATATAGAATCTAGCATCAGAAATTTCAGCAGCGCCAGAAAGTGAACGCATAAAATTTCAGCAGTTTTCTAGCCCGTTTAGGAACCCTTCCTTCACACATCGTCTGTAAACTGATTTTCTAAGTTTACTTCATGTAAAACGGAAAATAGACCTTGAGTTGAACCTATGAATTATAAATATTACATTTTTTTCTATATTTGCCTTTAATATTTATAATACCTGATTTTGCTTACATCAGGAGTTTTAACTGATTTATTTAAGGTATCTCAACTTCTCAAGTGCTGTGTGCGTCACCATCCTCAAGCTAACGGTACTCTAGGGAATTAAGGATTTATCCTTACCGTTCGATTCCATAGAACCTCTACCTTCGAGCCTACCGTCTTCACAGGTTTGCCCAAAAACATGTCAATTTCTTTTCACGTCTCGATCCAGCAGAGCCTCTAGATTCAAAATATTATAAATTTTAGTGAGCAATTTGGCTCAGTTGAGGAGATATAGGCATTTTATTAATACTATCTCAGGCGCCACCTTCAAGGCTACCGTCTTCTCAAGTTTGCCCAGTAACATATGAATTTTTTTGCATCCGTCGATTCAGCTGGACCTCTTCATTCAGGAAAACATATATTTTCTTGAGCGATTTTACTTTTGTGAGGAGCTATAGCCATTAACTTATAGTTAGATCTATCACAATTAGATAGCGCAGTCGCGCTCATTCATACAAATTGATCGTTACAGAGCAATCAATATGTTCATATTAGCAATAGGCGGATTGCGATCATCAAGCTAACCGTCTTCTCAGGTTTGCCCGGAAACATGCGAATTTCTTTTCATCGTTCGATCCAGCAGAACCTATAGATTCAGAATATAAAAAATTATACAAAGAAATTTGGCCCTGTTGAGGAGATATTGGCATATAATTAATACTATTCTGGTGCCACCTTCGGGGCTACCGTATGCTCAAGTTTGCCCACTAACATATGCATTTTTTAGCATCAGACGATCCAGCTAAATGCCCTCATTCAGGAAAACATATATCTTGTCGGACGATTTTGCTTTCCTGAGGAGCTATAGCCATTTACATAGATCTATCACAATTCGATAGCGCAGTCACGCTCATTCATAGAAATTGATCACTATAGAGCAATTAATACGTTCACATCAGCAATAGGCGGATTGCGATCTTCGAGCTAACCGTCTTTTCAGGTTTGCCCGGAAACATGCGAATTTTATTCCACCGTTCGATCCAGCAGAACCTCCAGATTCAGAATATCATAAATTTTATTGAGCAATTTGGCCTAATTGAGGAGGTATAGGCATTTTATTAATACTATATCAGGTGCAATCTTCAAGGCTACCATCTTCTCAAATTTGCCCAGTAACATATGAATTTTATTGCATCAGTCGATCTAGCTGGACCTCCTCATTCAGGAAAACATATTTTGTCGAGCGGTTTTGTTATCTGAGCAGACATAGCCATTTTCTGCAGATATGTCTCAATTCAATGTGTCAGTTGGTCGGCTTCGCTCTTTTCAGTACAATATATCCATAGTGATCATTCATTAGCACAGCAGTTTGAGGGCTATCATTTTCAAACAGTCGGTCTTCTCAGGTTTATGGGCTCAAATCAAATGATGAAATCCGATCGTTTTATTGAAGGTGAAGCCAAACCTTATGTGACGATGGAGGTCATGAACAATATGAAATATTTATATCAGTGCAATTGTGAGACTGGCGTAATCTCAATGAATGTGGTCTGCTTTGAAGGGAAAATCACAGGAGAGATCGATATTTTTATGTTAGTTGTGTTTGATGTGCTATGACACATATTTTAATTAGACAATGATAATGACGAAATATTGAAGCAGTTTCAATACAGCCCTAACTGAGCATTGAAATTATGTATTGGAATATATTTGCCCCCATACGGTTTTCTCATATTTTTCACTCACATCTTAAAAAACTTGTTCCGAGGTATTCTATTCGGTTCTTCTCGATCGTTTCGATGTATGCATGCAGGGATACTTTATATTATTCATTCGGCGGTTTTCCTACAGCTGTTTTCAAGTATCTTATTGCTAGAAAGCGATTCACTCATCAGAGCGATTCGGCTATATAGAAATTAAAGATATTGAAAGTTTCAATTGTATCGGCCACATTTCACGTGCATCTCTTCTTGATTCAGGCTGATTACGATATCAATGAACAGCATCTTATCAATGTACTCAGTTATCATTACTTAGAATAGACTATATGTTCATGTTCTAGTGTTACCTTTGACGAAGCAGTTTCAATAATTCAAGGTAAAATAGTTGATCAGAGATCAACTCTTTTTAGGATGTTGTTTACTCAATACATTGGAATTTAGCAATAGGCTTCTGAATGCACTCTGTCAAAAAACGTCAAATACTTTAAACACGCTCGTGGACATCTACACATGCTCGCATCTGAGGCATGACACTCGAGATTCATGAAACCTTTGCATCCCTACTTCTCGTATATTCCCATGCTATTTTCCTTCTCAGTTGTTATCGCAGTGCTATTTCGACAATTGCCGGCTTGGTGACGGAAGCAAACACCCCACCTGTCAATCGATTTTTACTTCACCAAACTCGACCAAGATGACTTAAATCACTTTCAATTCACTTACAATGATTCTGTGATTGTTTAGGTGCATTTTATTTGATTGATATTAACAAATTCAATGCCTCCGGATTTCATCCGGAATGGAAAAGCTTCTATAAGATCCCAGAGAATGATCTCGGCGAAATGTCGTTTCTTTTTTCCACTGATTTTGGAATTTCCTCGCTATCGATGTGACATAACAATATGTGCATACTTTGTTGATCACTTCGTTGTGGTCATTATGTGCACTCTGTGATCGATTAATAGTACCACACCAATTGATCACAAATCATATCGCTATGATTGATTGCCTTGCTCATTCAGTATTCATTTATTTCGCTCATGTATGTTATGTGCGGTGCGGTTGTTGTGTGCAATACATTTTCGTATATGTTATTCATGATTTTAGTTTGGTAATGAATTTTTTCGTGAAATTCATAATTGTGCTGTAGATAAATCACGTAACCTTCCAATTTTTCATGTCAATGATATTCGTGTTAAATCGCTCGGATTGTACCGAAATGTGTTTGAGGAAAAGTATGAATTAATCATTTAATATTGTTTTAGACCGGAGGTGATCGAGCGGCCAAACCGCGACAATTTCAACGATACTGTCACTGGTTGTTACCTCAAATCAAATGTAAGGAATTAAATCATTTCTCTGGTGGTTTAATTTGTTGTTGGTGATATGAAATGACTTTATTGTCAATGAATCTTGAGAATTTCTCTTGATCTGGCAGGAACCTACCATATGTTCTTCAAGTATGGGTATTGTGTGAATATTTTCTATTACATGGGTTGATGTAGAAAACAGTTGTGTGATAACAGACATAATATTGATAGAGATGTTGATATTCTAGGTAGAATCACATGCTGCTGGATCCATCTGGATGATGAAACACGACAACTGATGGTGACGGGCCGATGGACGATTCGATAGACGTGGTGGTACCGGTTCATCTTCATCAATATCTCGTGGCAGTCTCACAATCAATATTCAACAGTATCATCTGAAATCAAACGAATCATAACAACAGCGATCAACACTTGAAAAAATATTCAACTTTACAATAATATTCGACAATATTCAACAAATATGACACCGGGGCGCAAAGAAGCGCCAGGTTAGTAGTTTCAAACTTGTACTTATTATTAAGGACAGAGAATAAAATTCAGTGGTGGTCAGTGACCACTTTTTTTTACATACTTCATTCTTTTATTCTTTAATGCATTTATGATTTTTGTGAATAATGTTTGTATTTGTTGTTAATTACATGTAAATCGTACTTTATTTGTAATCGACCAGTTAAGTGTATAGAGGACAGTACAGTGACAAATAGTATAGTGCATTGTTCAATGATGTTATTGTCGATCATAAACTTGTGAAGATATTAACGATGCCTCATATGTTTCAACTGGGGGATTTTTT